>APFE030114800.1:0-31580 GCA_000404065.3 Pinus taeda | reverse complement strand
AACCCGCGCCAATGGCTCAGTTCCTCCAAAGAGGGCGCACCCATGGACGCTCTGACACAGACCAAAGCCCGCGCCACCCAAAATTGGTCATGATTTTTGGCCAGCGCGCACTGAAGTGTTTTTTCCTCCATTTCTCATGCAGTTCTCTGAGGAAAAATCCCATGAAGTGGTCGAGTGTCGTCTTTTTCATCCGTGACAACCCAGTTCAAAGGCTATTCTGGGACAATGCCAAATCTTCAGTAGGTGTCCAGATACAATGAATACTTCCTCCTCCTCCATCTATAAATGACTGTCACCCTGCATTGAACCAGCTAGTTTTGAAGTTTTGCAAGAGCTAAGGTGAGCTAAGATTATGCTGGATTGATAGTGAGAGCTGAGAGAGAAGTTACGCTGCTAGAATGTTGAGAGAGGAAGTCACTTTGCAAGGCATGTTTAGCTGCTGACCCAGTTGGAGGAGATTTCAACGTCAAGCCTATTTGGTTGTAATTCTTCTCTTCTTTTATTGAATAATGAACGACTGTCATTATGGTTCCACTCAGATATTCTTCTGATGATATTTGAGTTATATCCTGCTTGAATGATATATAATTGCATGATACTGGATTTTACGCTTGTGTCGGATTGTTCTTTGTTTGTGCAGGTGTCCATATGTGGAGCGTAAGGGTAGTGACCGGCCAAAGCTAAAGGATAGGAGCGATGTTTCTTCCACGACAAATAGCGTTGGATTCCAGGTAGATCTTTCTGATCAACCTTTAAATTATGCAATTAGGAACTTGCGTGTAGCGTGTGTGATTGCTGCTAGACCCCTGTCGGGCTAGTGGGATCGCCTCTGTCCGCAGAGGGGATTTACCTACACAACACTTCTTGTGTACCAATACTACTAGAGTAGAGAAATAAATTTGACTAGGTTGAATTATACCAGCCTCTAGTATTTTTGCAACCATGCGTTCAATTTCACTCTTTTGGGCATAAGGATATATATAAGGTGTAGTGTTTAGAGGAACACATCCTGGAATCAAATGAATAACATGATCATGATCGCAAATAGGTGGGAGGCCTTTGGGACTCTTAAACACCTTGGAATGATTGTCCAAGACTTTTTGGAGACCTGGAGAAATAGATGATTTCAATGTTTGAACCTGTAGTGAGTATAATTGTGAAATTACACCCTATTTGTCTTTATTTAGAAGCTTTTCCATGCCATTAGAGTTGATTATCATTCCTAGTTTCCCTACAATACCCCTTAATTCAACTTCCTTTTATTCCAAAAAAAAAAAATTCAAGAAAAGTTCTTGAAAATTGAAATTTATCATCCCCAAAGATTATAACCATTGGAATCCTGGTATAAAATCAACAAAACCCATTGGAATGGAAAGAATTGTACTATTCAATACATATTCCCCCATGGTTAGCTAGATATTATGGCACTTTCTAAAGAAATTTATAGTTCCTCCATTTGCAACCATCTCTTTGTATATTCATAATGTGCTATCATTTCCTCCATAAAACTTGACCAGGTGAAAAGTGGTTTATGAGAACAAATCCATATATACCATACAATCTGACTGGGTTCTAAATATCAAGATGCAATGCATACCTTTTGTGAGGGTTTCACATCCTGTAGATCAAAATATTGATCCATCAATAGTATCCATGTTACTGGATCCTTGCCATCAAACTTCCTTATATATATCTTTGGAATGTGGTGGTTCTTAAACCCCACATTGGAGTCTCTAAAATCATAATTCAATTCCTTTTGTCATCATCATGATTTTCATGGACTACTTTGTCACCACCTAGAAGCCTTCCTTGCAACAACTTTGTCAACCCTTCCAACTTGACATTCATCACATCCATGTCTACTTTAAAAACCTCCATGTTTCCTTTTATAGCATACATGGCACCTTTTATTTCTTATTTTAAACCATCCATGTCCCATTTTAGTTCATCTTAGGTTTATCTTTGTGAGAGCAAACTTTGTTGCACTTGGTCCCGTAATTTTGATATATCATCCTGCAATTCTTCCTCTTCATGCGTAATAGTAGAGTTTTATGATGGCTTAATGGGTGTAGAATTTTTTTGTTTGGGAGATATTCTAGAACCTAATACTAATATATATGCTTCAATATTCCCTTGGAATCACTTCAAACTATTTTTTCAAACAAAATTTATGCAATTTAAAAAACAATACACACCTTTTTCTTGCTTTTAGGAGCTTGATATTTAAATAGTTGTAACTCTATAATTTTAAATATCCATGGTCTGAAATTACTTCTTGTGGTAACCCTATAAGTATTATTTCCAATGTCACAAGTCATACCCTAATTGGATTCTTCAAGATAATGTTTTTTCAAATATCCCACAATGACCTAATTATGGACTGGTTCAGTGGAGTGAACGTGTATGTAATTGAATGTGTCATTTTTTCCTCCTTCAGACCTAAAATTGATACACAAGAAACTATAGTCTGTTCTCTTTCTGCCACTTTTTGCAAAATTCCAATCCTATGATTGAAGAGAATGTTATGACGATTTACCATCGATCGCTTGTTTGAGACTGAATTTTGGAGCATGAAAAAACCCTAAGTTCTTTGGACCATATCTTAGAAAATATAGTGAACCGAGATCTAAACTTTTGTCACAAAGTTTAAAAAGATTTCAGCTCCATGTGGTTGCAATTACATCTTTTAAAGCTTCGTAGAATTTTTTTTATAGAAAAATACCACAATGACCTATTTGAAGTAGTGAAACCCTAGAATCCAAAGCTCTGAAACCAAATTTTATGAAACCAACTCACAAAAAGATAGATCAACGAATTAAACATTATCCTCTTTAATAGGGAAATGTCCTTTAGATTACATAAATGAACAATTCTTGGATCATTACAAATGAAAATGCCTCATTTGTATATATATGAGTCTAAGGGTCACAATATAATCAGAGCCTACATAACAATAATGGGCTTTTATGTCGAACAACAATAACGATATGGGGATAAATGGGAACAACAATAACAATAAGGGGACTACACTAACAACATCAATAAGGGGGGTACAATAGTATTAAAGGGACCTAACATATCCAAATACATGGTTATATCAAAATACCCTTAAGGTAGGATAACACCTTACCATGATCATTTTATAAAACTTGGAATTCACTTGCCTCTTAAGGTTGGCTGACAAATTAATGAGATAATATCCAAATAAAATGAAATCTACATGTCTTATAAGAAAAAGTCCATCCTTATTTATATTTAACAAGAGAAACCTAACCATAATAACCTACTAACTACCTATTGTGGACCTTTTATGATACCACATTACATTTATTTAATACTAACCATCATATTAGGCTTTATTTAATAATTACAAACATAGTGGATATATTCCACCCTACATTGAATGGATTCTACTATTATTACTCTAATGGGCCATTTTTCTCCCCATTACACCCCTACAAAGATACCAACACTTCAATCTCCCTTAGAAAATGGTTGAAGTAAGCTAGGTAACTAGGGTCCCATGGTTGAATGTTGAGCACAATGTTGAACTAATCTAGGGAACTAGGGCCCATGTACACGTACTAGCCAATATTTTGAGGTATCCCAAGGAGCTCCACCATAAACTTGGGTCCTACGTACAAATGATAATCATAGTGTTAAAGTAGTAAGCATCCCATGTGTAAGTAATAATGGAAATACTGAAGTAATAATAAGGGCTTACACCTAAACTTGGGTTCCATGTCCAAGTGATTATGTCGACTCTCCACTGGAGATACCTAAGATCAATCCCTGGTTAATATTGGTACTCCAAATGTAGACCATGATTATGTGGATCCAAATATTTAGATTTAATCATACCCAAAAAAGGGTCCATATATTATGTTAAGCTCTCATTTTGTCATATTTTGTAATGCCCTATTTAACCTTTTTACCATGTATAGCCTACACTCATAACTATATATTAACCATCTTTCTATACATCTTCGCCTATTTGAACTCAAACCCTTTGACACACATTTAAAGATAAAAAATTTATTATTTTAACTAATTCCTACGTTTGAATAGATCAATTGAATTTTAAGTCAATTTCACTAATGATGGATCATTCCTATACCAATAGTTTAGTTATGGTACCCGATCGTGATTAACATATTTGCACTCTTCTAGAAGCAATTCTGCCACAAGGGTTTTGATGCTTGAGATATTAAAATAATAATAGGTTGGTCATATCACATCCGAATCACATGTGTGAATCTCTAGCACCAAAACAACATTACAGGTCAAAGTTTCTAGAATGTAAAATTTGGTCACAATTCCCAAGATGATGAAGGAAATTTTGAAATTTCTAAAACATGGGTTTTGTTCTTAGTATAGTAAATTAGTTAATTGTCAAATTGTTTTTAAAAAATCAATAAGTTTTAAAAGATATTTAACACCAATATTCCCAAAATTCACAATTTCACCCAAATTTGCAAATAATGCCTAGATTTGAGGAAGACATTAGATAAGTCATCTAAATAACTAAGGGAACAAATCCCATCTACTTCTATAAAAAATATTTGTTGAGATGTATTTGTATTGTGCGGAGCAAATAACCTAATCTTACGGTGGCATTTGTCATTTTATTATCTTCATTGTATTCTATAGTTAGAGAAATATGTGATTAGGGGATTGGCTTTGATCCACTCCAATGTTCCTCTTGTACAAATATTCAGATCTAGAGTACAGCTAAAGAGGTTAGTCATTCATTTTGCAATAGGCTTGGGATAAAAATATGATATGATATTAATTTGTGGAAACATACCTAAGTGTTACCTTCTTGTAAACAAATCTGAGTTGAGAAGGATCCATTAATCCTGAGTAATGATGTGCCTCTTTATTTTTCTATTTTAGCTTAGGTTAATTAGATTGTTTTTCATGCCTTTACATTAGTTTATGATTTAATGTCTTACCTTTATTTTCAACATTATATTGCACAAAACTAACCACCATAACTAGACTTATGTATTCTTTTAAATCCAATATGCTATTAAATGCATGAACACTACTTCATATAGTGAAATATTGCATTCCCAGGCTCATGTGCTAGGGGCTTTAAGAAGAGGACTAACAAATGGTCTTTAGTTTCATCATGCTTGTTTATTTGCATTAATTTTTCCTTTCATGGACATGTTATTTAGTTGTTAATTTCTAATAGTGGTTCCCATAATTAGATTAGATATACTAGAGCTTTAACCCAACATATATTTTTCTTGCATCTCCAAGGTTACAATCCTAGTTTGATAATTAGATGTTGGTAATGCGATCTATCTATCTATCTATCTATCTATCTATCTATCTATCTATATATATATATATATATATATATTATATATTATATATATATATAAACTCCCAACATTTTTGGCATTGTTGCTAAGGAGGTTCTAAAAAAGGATGAGAGCATTAGTAGTTAGTTATTTTCTTATTTCTACCAACACTTATGACTTGGGGGAGGAGAAATAGAAAGATGCACATATACCCTCATTTCAAAATATCTAAAAATGGTTCTAGCCCATGGCATCCACTTTAGTGGGTTTCTCCAAAGCCTTTTCATGATGGTTTAGTGCATTTTTTTTCATGCAAGTGTGGTGTGCTTTAATTCCACAATTAGTATTAATTCATTATTTTAGAAGTTAATATTTCAATTAATTTTGGGTTTTGTAAGAACATCCCATACACTAATCCATGTGTTGGATAAGAATTAGAAACCTATAAGGAAACATACAAAAATGCTTCAGAATATGTTGGGAATGTTACTTAAGGACTTTCTCGAATCCAATAAGGGGAGCTAATGTTTCTGCCTCTCAGGAAGAGGAAATATTGGAAGTAGACAAGAATATATCAACCTCTCCATAAGTGATAGAAGAGTAGAATATCCAGCTCTACAAGAAGATATAAAATCCTTCTCTGATCACCTTTTCTGATCTTTCGAGGAGACTAGAGAATCATGGATCAAGTTCAATGGAGAGTAGCCATTAGAACTTGAGATTAAGGAGCTCCCAACATGACTATCATTAGGTCTAGCATGCATGCAAAAGGAAAACCATATGATAACATAATATATGCATGGCATGGCAGAAGATGACATACGAATCCATGAGCAAGAGCGCTAATAATATCATGAATTTATTGAATTCTGGTTGCAAATGGCCATCATATAAAACTACCACTTTCTTATTCAATAGTTCTTGAAACCACATCACTCAAAGTAGATGGTTTCTTATGCTCTAGTATATGTCAAAGAATACTTTTGAATATGAGTATGAGTATGTTTGTCATATTTTCATACACATGGATTCAATGGAAGTACTCCAAAACATGGAGAATGATTTTTTTTTCAAGTAGGATAGGATAAAATAATAAATAAATGAATAAAATAGTAAATATAAAATAAATCTAGCTGTGAAAACTAAGAAATTTTCACAATTAGATATGGCTCTTGCTTGAAAACCAAGCCTATTGGCAGCTAATATTCACAATAATATTTGTAAGTTAACATTGGTTCCAATGATTCTTCAAAATCTTTTTGGTTCTATGCTCGAGAGTCGAGTTGGATGATGTGGGAGTCCTTAATGCCCACCGTCCAACTGATATCATCCCATAAAATTCAACACCTTATCTGGGACCAAGATCAATGATTGTTTTAAGTGCCTTGGATTTTGCATACATTAATCGTCCTTATTGAAAACAAGGAAATAACTCAACTTCTCTTGATTTCTAGATCCTGCAGACTTGGATTCAGCACATCCATTCATACTTGTTATAATGCATTGTTGCACCTTGACACTCATTGACATCAATGGTGACTTGCCTTTCACTGATTAATGAAATCCATGAATGGTAATTAATCCAATGATTTATTTATATGTTCAAATTCAAAAAAATTTATTCAAATAGATAGGATTATGCTAGATGCAGGTTTATGGTTCATGATTCCAACATCAACTTACAATCCCCTAGTTATAGTATGGTTTCAAAATTTATAGAATCTCTAAGCATGTATACAATAGTTTAGGACAATAATAAAAATCTCTTTAGTTTGGGACAACATCAATAAATCTCTAGTAGCATTCTCTCCATTAGCTCCAACCTTCTTCAATCAAAACTTAGTTTTCAAAGATTTTTGCCTTGAACAATTCAAATTTGATCCTTACCAAGATCATATTCAACAATCATCCTAGTAAGTGTTGATGGTTAAAAAAAATTTGAGGTATGTTGGCTTGAGGGGGCCTGACCTAGGTTCAGCGTTAGTTGGCCAAACAAATCCCTACACTACTAGCCCTTTCGGCATCAGCCCGTGGAGCGCGAATTGAAGTCTCACCCGAAGTAGTATGGGGGGATGCTGGAACCAAGTTTCTACACCCTTGAGATGGTTGTGATGTCGGTTTATTCCAACTATACCTGCCTTTGTGTAGGTTGCTTATCCCTCTTCTCTACCCTTTGGTACCTTCGCAAATAGTTATAATCGGCTTCCACGCAGCCCTAACCAGGGGTTGAAGTCCTTTCACGCTACTAGGGTAGTGAACTGTGCTATTTCCCAACTAGGCTAAGTATCTTACTTATCTTATTAATAGATCTTAGTTAGCTTCATGAAAACACATGTTATTACTTGCGTTCACTTAACCAATAAGTTATACACATTCGTGCATCATATAAGCAATATAAGTGAAACTCATACCCAATATAATAGATGCATGAACAGGAAATAAAGATGTCGAAATGATAGAATACTTCTCTTTATTAATACTTCTAGATAATTATAGACTTGACATGCCCTGCGCACTTAGCTGCAGGGGTCCGTGCACTCAGCTACAAACCTCTAGGCCTCTACACACTTAGCTATAGAGCCTCTACCTATGCTATGACCCAAAACTTAGACTTACACTTCAGAGCTATCTCTCATACATCATAAATCTTAATCCATCGATTATCAATTATGATTCTAACTACTTAGAGCTTAGATCTATTTATACAATCCCATGGTCCGGTAGATCTTCTATAGCTGACATTACATTATCAAAATAAGGGCAAACAACCCTATGACTCTTTAACATCTTCGTGCTCCATGCCCACAAAATGCGGAGTCTTTACATTTGTATTACAAACTTGGACCAAAATATGGGCTCTAAGCCCCAAAACTGCCCTTAGGGGATCCCGCGCCCAATAGGACCCCAGCACAAACATCTTGACTCGTCCTCAAGTCACTCTGTAGGTGCAGAGATCTTAGCATGAAGACCTCTCAAATCTGTTTGGATCCTTGCAAGTTTAGAAGCACACTGAGCAACCGCCTGCTGGACTTCTTCCACACGCTGTTCGATGACTGCTGTTGATGAACTATTACCTTGAATGCTCTGCTGAGTTTCTTGAAATTGAACGAGCTTTGCTTCAATGGAGGCTATAATTATATAAGCCTCATTGATCCATGGCTGTAGGCGCACTTTTAAGACCACTTGTTTGTGCTAAGCAGCATCCACCTATTCCTTGAGCACCTTTTTCTGTTGCATCCATGCAAGCCTTTGTGTAAGGAAAACTATCTGTGTGGTCCCTTTTACCTCGTCATACTTATGATATAGCTCATGTGCCTCTGTTTCTAGGTGCTCTACATTTGGGTCCTCTTGCAGGGTGGTTAGGACCTCGAATGACTATTCGAAGAGCTGCATGCAGTCTGCCACTGCACTGTCAATTGTCGGTATTGTTGTCACAATCGCAGTGGCACATTGTTCTCTAACCTCTAGCAAAGTTGAAGGCTGAGTCTTCAACTGTAATTTTGTGGTTTGAGTGTTTAGCTCCAGCTGAACGCTAGCCATCTCTGCTCTTGCGTCGCGCACCCCTGTGGCTAATCTACGGATGCATGCCTCCACCGATTATTCTGCCTAAATGTCCAATTTTGGGACCATCTAGCAGGCTTCCTCCACAACCTGCATTATCTATTTGTTTTGCTCCATTACCTCGTTGCACTGTAGGCCCAACTACTCAATGTTGATGCGTTGCTCACTCATTACCTATAGAGCGTGATTCTCCCTAGCCCAAACTTCTGAGGTGACTCCATCCTGTAAGAGGTACAGTGTCTCTCGAGGGAGAGTGGCCATGTTCAAGCCTACCCCTTTCAAACTACTCACCATGGGTTTGTCAGCCTCCTACTTTGTGGTAAGTGCTCCATTTGGTAGCACTATCGTGTTGGACACCCTTGTGCACAACATTTTCTCGGCAACCGAAGTGCCGATCGTGAGGCTGGTGGACACAGTGCCAGCTTCTAGAGTGTGAACTTGCAACTCCTGCAACTCTATCCAAAAAACCCCAATACTAGCTGCTGCTATTCTTCAAATTGTTGGAGGGCCTCCGTGGTGACATCCCTCACCATTTCACTGACATCATGCAAATCCACCTCAGTGAGGGTGATTTGGTCAAAAGATGTCTTCAATGGCTTTGTTTTTCTTGCGGCACTGTCTACACTCGTGGTCACCGACGCTTGAGCTAGGTGGACATTGTCTGTGGGTCCGCGCCACCTTGTTCTGTGTCTATCTCTAGTTTAGGCAAAGGTTAATTTTGTCCTTCACAGTCTTCTTGTCCTGGTTCCTACTACTGTTCCACCAACTTCGCAGCATTGGGTGCTACCTGGGCCTTAGCTGCTCCTTCTTCCTTCCTGCACTTCTTAGCTAGCTGCACCATTCGAATCTTTGTCTCTTCTTTCTTGCACTATGCAGCAGAATTGTATGTTCCCACCATGGAGCCAGCTGGAGCACACCACTCTAGCATCCAAGACTCAAGGACTGCGAATATCACATCATCAGTCGCCAAATACAATAAATCAAGCCACGTCTATGTAGGGTCCTTCCACACCCTGATGAAGATGGTGGAAATCCACTTTGAACTTTGCAAAGCACTGCAAACTGTTGTATATTGTGGGTGACAACCACAACATATGATTGATCCCCATCCAGATATTCATCTCCATTAGCACCTAGAATATCTGACTTTCTCTGATGTGCTACTCATCCTTGGTTTCCCATAGCAAAGCGTAATTCGCTACCTCTAGAAGGTCTAGCGTGACCGAAGGGAATTGGCTATCTTTGGGTAGCTCCCATGCCACCAGTATGATGGACAACATGAGCCACACATAGTGAAATGTTTTGCCCTGCTCTTGTGCCTCATGATAGTTCAGTTCGCCTAGTTGAACTGGACTCCTTCTGCACATTGGGCCGCTAGTATCACCATTAGCATGGGCAACTCATCTACATGACACTTCCGCATGACCTTCCTTGCCAATATTTGTGTCGCGACCTTGAATGCAGGGTTGTTAATGCTGGAGATGGCATACCATTGCTTCTTCTTCTCCAACTTAAACTTCTTTTTCATTGCCTCTACGAGGGCCAATTCACCACCTTTTCCCTCTGAAATGTTTACTGGGTCCTCTCTTGAGTAAGGTAGTCATGTAATTTGGTGAATCGGATGGTCTATGATGGGGATGGGCTCCTCTAGCCACAAGCACCCATCATGCACCAAGCATAGCAGCTGCCTGATGATGAAGATGGTCACTGGGGCATGGTAGTAATGTGGCACCCAGAGCAGTTTTAGCAACTTGACTTTCTCTACACCTCTAATCCATTTGCACAGCTCCAGTTCAATCATTCCAGTCGTCGCATCCATCTTCTGGTGCATTAGCTTCTCAGTCACTAAATGCAGGAACTTCTCATGTTTTGCAAGGTCCCAATCTTCAAATTTCAACATAGGAACTGGCCCCAAGTGTGGTCCCTCAAAAATAATATCGCCAAGGAGTAACAGAGTTTGCAGAGAGTTGTTTCTCTCATCGATGTCCTTTGGAACTTTAGCTTTGCCCTTTCGTAGAGGAACATATTCAGGTAACCAGGTAGTAGGGTCTGCACCTTAGGTTTCAACTTCTATCTCTACATCCTCGCCCTCCTCATCCACCAGGATTTCTTCAGATTCCTCCTCATCAACCTCCAGATTAATGGCCTTCCCCTTTTCTTTCAAGGTGAGCATGGTCCTCTATGGATTTCTAGACGAGATGCGCATCGAGATCATGACCTACTTATCCTTCTTAGGTCTCAGTGTGCAGGGTGATTTAGGGACCTCTACTATCACTCTGACACTCTCTGGGGCTTCTACTTCTACAATTTCTTGCATGGCTTCCATGGGTGTTAACATCAATCTAGTTAGAAGGTCCTCTGTCTCCTTTGGAAATGTTTTAGACACTGAACTTGCTCCTAAAGCCTCAAGGTTCGACAGGTCCATATACACTTGATAACGCAACAACTCAGTTCTCAAAATGCCAAGTGTTTTCCCCTAGATAGCCACTTGTAATTTATAGGGCCTTTTAAATTTGAATTCAACCGTTCCCCCCACATTCAGCCCATTAATGCTAGATTGGTGACAGATTTCCAAAAATCTAACCCATGATGTTCACCTTAAATGCATGCCACCTGCTCCATTTGGCCTGAAATCAACCATCAAATCGTGAATAGTGACTTTAACAGTCACTTTCTAGTAGACCTGCATGCCAGCGCAACTGTCTTCGCACTGTCGCGGACCCTATGACATTTCTCTATTGCACGCAGTCCTGACATCGCGTAGCTCCTGGGTAGTGTAGTTTATAGTCCTGCACCTCCTTTTAGCTGCCTGGAGCGCTAAGAATGTGCTGCTTTCATATAGTCACATCATTGGATCGCTAGTGTATGGCTTCAAGTGACTTCCATTCACCTTTCCTGGGAAGGTTTCTCCATTTAACTTGACCAGCTCTACCGTGCCTTCATCAATAATCTCCTTAATAATATATGGCCCTAACTAATGCATCGTGAAAGTTCCAAGGAATTTATCAAACTTACTATCATACAATAAAACCAAATAATTTACCTTGAATGTGCACAACTTTTTATGTCGATTGTACCATGCCTTTTCACATTTCTTTTGGACCTGTTGGTGAAATCCTACCAACAATTGTTCTTCTTTGAGCTCATCCAACTATGTGAGCCTCTCTTCCAGGGCTCCGCAATCTGTCATACCTTTGAGTGCTGCTATGCGCAAACTAGGCACGATGTATTCCATAGAAATTACGACTTCCACTCCATAGAAAAGCCTAAAAGCTATTTATCCCGTCAGTTTCTTGCATGTCGTCTAATAAGCCCATAACGTTGTAGGTATGCATAGGTCCCAATCACTTCGTTGAGCATTGCATACCATGTTCAACACATTTTCAAGCACTTTATTGAAATCCTCCACTATCTCATTAGCCTGTGGGTGATAAGGTGTGTTCTTTTGATGATACAACTGAAATTCCTCCGTTAGTGCGCTGATCGTCTCATTCAAGAAGTGTGTACTGTGATCGCTCATCAAAATATTCAAACATCCAAAGTGCGTCAGTACATGTTCAAATAGAAACTTTGTGGTATTTACGCCCATGCAATCCTTCATTGGTTGTGCTTCTACCCAATGAGTCAAATACTCCATTGCAGTGATAATATACCTTGTGCCTGTCTTTCCTTGAGGTTTAATGGGTCCTTCAAAATCTATTTCCCACATTTCAAAAGGTTTCAATGTCATTTGTGGATTTAAAGGAATTTCATCCCTCCGTGATGGCTTGCCTATTCTTTGACATACATCACATGCCCTGCAATATGCTTTTGAATCTTGATGAAGGGTTGGCCACCACAACCCTACGTGTAGAATCTTCTACGCGGTTTCTCTTCCTGCATAATGTCCACTCGCGGTGCCCCCATGAGCGTCCATGAGGATGTTGCTTCATTCAAGGTCAGGTACATACCTTCGTAGTATTTCATCATTCCCCATCTTGTATAGATGCCCAGCAATGACAGAGAAGTCTGTTGCACGCACCACTAATTCCTTTTGTTGCTGGACAGAGTATCCTTCTGGTGGAGTTCTAGTTGTTAGAAAGTGTATTATGTCCTCGAAATGTCCATCTGCGATGCACACAACAAAGAGCTATGTGTTAGGGAATCCTTCCTCCAAACTAGCAGGTTCCTTCCCTGTCTCGATGTGCGATAGGTGGTTTGGTCCCACGTTCAATCATCAAGGCTTCAAACAACTTCAAAATCCTATTCCTAGAACAATACAAGCAATCTGCAAATTTGTCCCCCCAACATAGGCTTATTGACCAGGTACTTTAGCGTGGAGTACATGTGCATCTACTCAGGTTGCAGCTTTTCTCCATAGGCTTGCATCCACTTGGCCAGATGCATGCGCAGATCATCCTATCCATCGTGCTTGTCTATCAGTCGCACCTTAGGCTTACCAAATCGTGTTCACATCATTCTCCTACATTCACGCCAATCATCAAAGCTTCCTTTATGCGTACCCCACCATCTTGTGGTTGTAGCATGCAGTACCCAATCCAAGGCCTAAAAGCGTTGCTTTTCTATTACCTCCCTTTCAAATGCATCCAAGAAGGTATCTAACTCATTTAGAACATCATAAGTAGATAGATTTCTTTCTTATAACGACACACAATGTAGCGACCGGGTCATCATATTGCAATTCAACATAGTTACTTCGTGTAACTAATTCTTCCATCATTCTACTTCTTCGCCAGAATCAGAAGTGTAGGAACTCTTGCACTCCCATGCAATCCACCCATCCATTGTGGGATTCACCCAGTCTTGGTATCGCGTTGTTATCTTATAGATGCAGTCTAGATCATCATCACTTTCATAGTCGTAGACTAGTTCTGTATAGTGCAATCCTTCAGCAACATCTAGGAATATTATTACACATAGTGATTTCTTCTCAAAGATCATCTTTCACTTCTTCAGATTAATTACCCCATTCATATTAGTGGCCTAGTCAATTCCCAGGAACGTAGGGTAGGGATTGTTGTCATCAAAAATATCTATTACTTCAAAATCTGCCAGTGTGCTCGCTCCCTCAATATCCACTGTTACTCCCTACAATCGCCCCATGGGTATGATTTTTTGTTGATTCTCCATTATTAACTGAATCAGAGATCATTGTAGTGCAGGTTTCCCCATTCACTCCCATGTCTATTTCGGTAAAACATTCGCATCTAATCCCAAATATAGAATGACTTGATCCATCTCATATTCTCCAATCTATGTGGTGAGTCTCATTTCATGCCCTGTCCTTGTTTTATTCTTTTTGATCTTGCAAACTATACGCGGTTTACTTGGCGTGGTCCCAACACATCTATTGATAATTTCCTGTAACCCTTTTATAGCCTTACTATCGCGCAGTAACTTCATGCAGGTTTCGAGGAAAGTAGTGAGCATAGAGGGGTCCATCTCCAGCTTAAGCTTATATTTGCTTCCTGAAGTGGAGGCCTCAACAAAGCTCTTCCTAGCTTCCATGAAGATTTCCCAAGTGCACTCCAAATCAAACTCAACCTCTTTCATCGGGGCCTTGCGAACCCAGCTGCCGTCTTCTTGTTGTTCCCCTTCTCATCTCCCATTATGATTCCACTTTAGAGCACTATATTTAAATTCAGATCTTCCTCACATGGATCAAACCTCATCATTTGCAGGTTATGAGTCAGGGGAGGAGGTAGTGCTCATTTGTCATGTATCCTAGCTATCAACGTAGTACAATCTTTTGTTTCATGATCAAACAACATGCAATACTTGCATGACAGGCACGTTGGATTAGTGCAATCATGGGGATAGTGTCCTAGCCCTCCACAATTGTAGCAAATCAACTATCCTTTACCTCTACCAGGTCCTCCTCCACCTCAGCATTGTCCACGCCTCTAACATCCTATCTGTGCCATCCCTACATTTTGGTCAAGGGGCCGCATTTTGGCCTGAACTCTATAGGTGGGCGTTCTATCCATCATCAATTCATAGCTCCTACAAGTACACTCATCATGTCCCACTGATCTAGAAAAGTTTCAGAACAACTTTTGCGGAGTTTGCGTATACTTCTGTAACAAGTGGCAGTTATCTGTGGCATGCTTTACGACTATTTGACAGATAGCACACCACAAAGCAGGTGCCGCGCTAGGTCATGCTTGAGCCTTCGGCCATAAAGGAATCGGTCCTCCTCCTGCAAGGTAATTTGTAAAGACTAGGTAGTGGTCTTTGTCATGACCCTGACTCTTGCATTTCATGCACCATACTTCTTCGCATACCTCTGGCCGAATCGTGCTATCCTGCTTAAAGCTTTGCATCTCAAGGAACAGATTCTTCTGTTGCGCGTGAATCTGCTAAACTCCCAAATTAGGATCTTGCGTCGGGGTCTCATGTAGTCTCATGGCAATCTCCAAGACCTCTGCCTGAGTTGTTATCTTCTATTGTGATAGTGCACTCCTTAAATGTGGTAGTAGCAAAGCTACAAACCACTCGCAATGTTGTCCAAATTCATGTTTGCATCATGGATCGTACATTTAACCCTCTAATCTAGTTCTCAAGGCATCTCGCCTGGTAGCATCATGATCTCTTTGAATCCAATGATCGACTGCGCTTCATATTTAAGCCTGCTAAATTCCCTATTCAGTGCTTCTTGGATGTCCACTACTCTCGCATTTGGGTTATCATTGGAGTTCTTAATATACCGATTCAATGCACGATCCTTCAGGGTGCTAACCATTGTTGCTTTCTTTATATGGTCATCTATAACACATTGAGTTTCCCATACAGCCTTCACTATGAACCAGAATTGGTCTGGGTCCTCATTTCCCAAGCGTTTGAACAAAGGAAACTTTATTGTGTTCGCCATACTAAATCGCGGTGGTGGTGGGGGTGGTACGGGTGAAGATGGAGGTGATGGTTGTGAAGATGGTGGAGGTCATATTCACAGAAATCCTTGTCTTATTAGATGAATAACACTTTGAGAAGAGACCTTCACGATCCCTTCCTCATCCCCTCATGGAGGTGAAATCAAGGGGCTATGCTCTGGACCCTTATTTCCTTCATTCTTGTAAATTATTTTTCTTCACATAGACCTAAACATCAAGGTAACTGCATAACCCACTTTTCGCACAACAACATTTTAATCCAAGTACTCAAATATTTTACATACTTACGTCGTGGTCCTTTGAAAAAGCGTCGCTCTACGTTGCTATAGCTGACTGAAGTGTCAACTGTGAACTCAGTAAAAAATCCTCCTATAATTTGATTGAGCCAATGATTGATGATGCACACAATCTTATCCTCCGATGCTTCCAAATTTCGCACTAGTTCTAGGGTCCACACAATAGGACCATCAAGTTTCCACCTTCCTTGGCTATCTGCTAACTTTTTGATCCACTCGTATAGCTCAGTAGGGAAAGAGGCAAAAAATATTCATGGATCTCTATATACAGGTAGTTATCTAGCCATTGTTCTTTTGTGAGTCACAGGTTTCTATTTTCCTACACCTCGAACTCATGAATTCTTTTGTCCAACTAGCCTTCGATTTCTTTCCTAGTTGGATTCCAGCGATACGACATAACACATCTCTTATGCAGATTTTGGTCCCGGCAATAGAACCATTTGTTGGCTTGAGGGGGCCTGACCCAGGTTCAGCATTAGTTAGCCAAACAAATCCCTACAGTACTGGCCCTTTCGGCATTAGCCCACGGAGCACTAACTAAAGTCTCACCCCAAGCAACATGGGGGGATGCTGGAACCAGGTTTCTACACCCTTGAGATGGTTCTCATGTCGGTTTATTCCAACTATATATGCCTTTGTGTAGGTTTCTTATCCCTCTTCTGTACCCTTCGGTACCTTCACGAACTTTTACAATCGGCTTCTGCGCAGCCCTAACCAGGGGCTTAAGTTCTTTCATGCTGCTAGGGCAGCGAACTACACTATTTCCCAACTAGGCTAAGTATCTTACTTATCTTATTAACAGATCTTAGATAGCTTCACAAAAATAGATGTTCTTACTTGCATTCACTTAACCAATGTAGTTATACACATTCACACATCATATAAGAATTAGAAGTGAAATTCATACCCAATACAACAGATGCATAAACAGGAAATAAAGATGCGTAAATGATAGAATACTTCTCTTTATTGATACTTCTAAATAATTATAGAATCAAATCGCCCTGCACACTCAACTGTAGGGGCTCGTGCACTCAACCGCAGACTTCTAGGCCTCTGCACACTCAGCTGCAGAGCCTCTACCTACGCTACAACTCAAAAATTAGACTTACACTTCAGAGCTATCTCTCATACATCATCGATCTTAATCCATCAATTATCAATTATTCTTCTAACTATTTAGAGCTTAGATGTATTTATACAATCCCATGGTCTGCGGACCATGGGTAGATCTTCTACAACCAACATCACATTATCAAAATAAGGGTGGACAACCTTATAACTCTTTAACATTTACACACTTCGTGCCCACAAAATGCAGAGTCTTTACATTTCTATTACAAACTTGGACCAAAATATGGGCTCTAAGCCCCAAAACAACCCTTGTGGGATCCCGCACCCAACAAGGTAAAATAATTTTTAGTTCTTTTAATTTTGTAGGGATAAAAGAAATTTATATGCAACTTCTCATTTGCTTTTCATTTTGATTACTTGATTTCATTTAGCATTGATATACCATGTTTATTGTATTAACTATCTCTTATCCATATTACAACCATAGATAAGCAACAACTATATTAACAAAAGGGATTGATTATTTTCCTCTATTGGATGAATTTCACACCATATGGACTAGAGACAAATTATGTTTTTTCTTACTATAATTATCTTCTTATGCCCATTAGATCACATAGATTTGAATTACAAACCCTATATCCTGTCAAGAAATTGAAGATGATAGTGAGTTTTCATTCAATATTTTTAAAGGTAGGGTGCAATGTCAAAAGGTTCAATGATGAGCATATATATTTATTTTGATTCACATCATAGAAGGAAAATGAGTAAACATGGCTTATCTTGGCATAGATTGTAGAAATGGAATCTGCTTGTGTTTATTATAATATCTTTGTTTCTTCTCACACCTTTTTGTGTTGTGAGAAATATTGTTCTTCCCCACCTTTAAATGAGATACGGAATGACATCAGTTATGTGGTGAAGCTTTGTTTAACTAAGGAGTACATAATGGGTTAGAAATCATGTGACAAAAGCCCCAAATCTCCTAAAATCTACTTGGTTAATCACCCATGATTTCTATGGAAGAGTAATATCCTTGTTTATTTCTGTAGCAAATGTTTTGTCTCCTCCCACTACTTGTAATCCTCTATCATGTTTTGCTATTAGAAAACCTACTATTATTGATAAAAACTATGATTCTCTGCTTTCTTCAAAATCCGAAATTTGTAGTGAGATTCCTAATTCTTTCCCCTATGGCATTGATCTTAAACCTCTTGATTCCAATGAGACTTATAGTTCTTATCTAGTCCCAACTATTCAGTAACCCAACATAGTGGAACAATATGGAAATCCTAACCCAAACTCACTTCCTTTTCTTCTCAGAAAACTTGTTTCATTAATGAAATCAAGTGATTCATAAACAAAGTTCTCCTTATAAAGGATGACAAGCCAATATTTTTAGAATTTCTAGAATAACAATTTCCATAGACATACTCTAAGATTTTCTAATGGATACTTATGGAACATGGTTAAAGAGAAGATGGTGAAACCTCTTAGTATTGATGATGAAAAATCCTAAATTTCAAGCATCCCAAATTATCAAGTTGTTGAATGGAGTGGTTTATGTGAAATGGTTACTGTAACATGCTACACTCTTAATGGATATGGAGGACTAGTTGGATATATGAAGGGAAGTTGCTACTTATATAATACATCATATTCGTGTTTCAAGTTTTTGATGGTTCTAAGCTTGTGTTCAACTATAAATGTTTTCATAACACTTGTAGTCAATTTTTTGCCTCATTTTCTCCAAATGGGAAGCATCTCATATGTGTAGGAGAAACTTCACATGCTTATATTTGGAATCATAAGAAACCTCATGGCTCTAGTGCAAGGCATGAAACTTCATCTTGGTCACATGAATACTTTCTATTGTAGGGTTTTTTAGTTGCAATTACTTGGTCTAGTATGAAGCTTCAACCTCTAGTTGGATATTAGAATGGTCTTCTTCCAATAGAAGTTGCTTGTATAAAGGCTCAACAACATGACATGATGAGATGTTTCCTCACAAGAAACCAAAGATGAATAAATAGTGCCACTCCTCACTATGAAAATTTGAAGACTCATCTCCGTAATACCATCCAAGGCTAGTTTAGAGCCTCTACAAATGTGGCATGGTGATTAGTACTAGTCATTTGCAGCCATGGGGGAGAGATCAAATCATTTCAAAATTATGGATTGCATGTTCATATTTGAAAATGAAAGTATTTATAGTTAAGTGGATACAAGCCTAGTGTTTTTGTTCTTTCCATCTCTAGAGCAATGAGCATGCATCACCCTCAATAATATTAATATAAAATATGAGGAAAAGGATAGGGATAAGCCCTTAAAGTTCATTTCCTATAATGGGGATAACAATGTTTTCCATAATGATGTAGATAAGGATTTGATGCCAATCCCAACAACATCACAACCTAGATCTTCCAATGCCATAATTTCATAAATAAAATAATTTGTATATGTAATCGATAGGATACCTTTATCTAGAACCTCTATGAGTGCGCACAATAAAATTGTATCACCATATCAAGTTCTTGCAAAATCAAAACAAACTAAGTTTATTTTTCGTTTCTATTCATACAAAACCAAATTGGTCAATTTGTCTACCACATCTTCCTAGATAGAAGGCCATAAATAACCACATTCACAAATTCATTTTTTGGCCAATCTTAAAGATTTATTAGTTTCCAAGGAGAAGTCTGATAATTTTAGTGATGATATGGCCAATGTGGAAACCCTTAACTATGATGATTTGGAAAATGCTTCAAAGCTACAAAAGGTCCAACATTATTTGGATACCATACAAAAAGTTGAAAAAGTTGCTTTTACTTTCGATCAATCATCTATACTACCCCCCTTTGGATTGCATAATTTTGAGATTCCTAAATCTCAAGAGTTTAATATACTCCACTTAGTTCAAAGTTCAATGAGGATCGAATTTCTATGGGACCTTTATTGCCTAAGGTGATCACCTCAACATCTTCCAAACAAAAGGGGAGTAGTAATTCTATCAAGAAAGCAGGGTCTAATATGTTTGTATCCATGAGAGATGTAGACCCGTATTTTCAAGGATGAGCCCATAATTCTAGGCTTGAGATATGGTGAATTGAGAATTTTAAACACATGTTAGTTTTGAAATATTCTCATGGAAAGTTTCGTATTGCTAATTCTTATATTATTATGAAGACAACAAATTTAAAATGTGGTTTTTTTCTCTATGATAATTTATTATTGGTATGGAAAAGGTACAAGTCAGGATGTAGCTAGATGCAAAGCCTTTAATGCTAGGGATGGTTTTCCATATTGTAATGGTCCACAGTTGGTCACATATTTGTAACAAAGTTTCGATTTTTCTTGGTGAATCATATATGTTGTGTTGGCAAGAGTACTTGCTTCCATTCTTGTCATAATTTATATTATAATATAGTTCCATTGAAATTTTGCTAATGAGATTGAGAAGTCATATGTTCAATTTCATTTTTGCGATGTCATTACCGAGGCAATTGGTCTAATCACTACTATCCTCATAAGTAATCTATTCTAGTGGATAGACCTTGTTGGGAAAATTGTATCGAATCTTTAAACAATGAAAGAATGGTCAAAAATAGTTTTTGAAAATGTGAACTTATCAGTTGGGAAATTGGCATTGGTAGATTATTCACAGTAGTTGACTTATATGTGTCAGAATCATCACCATGTCGTCTAGCATATTGACATAATCAAAGCTTACAGATTTGGTTCTCATTATTATTGAGGTAGACATTGTACTACCTAGTAATATACCTTTACAACAAGCTCATGACATTGGAGGCCATTGGCTTGATGATCAAAAGAATGAGAGATGTTTCAAAAAGGAATAGGGAGTTTAGAATTGTTTTAAGCATACATGAGAATTATGATGATGAGATGCCACAAAGCCTTTTCAAATTGGAAAAACTAGAGTTGAGCATCGATTGAAATGGGAAATAGGTAGTGAAAGCAGAGGAGTTATTTTAATGTTTTTGTATTTTTATTTACTTATATGTATTTAATAGAGAAAGTGTTGATTTTGTTAAAGGAAAAGAAAATTAAAAAGGAATAAGTAGTTAAGTTTAATTTATTTAGGGATACAGGAATAAGATATTATTTGGAATGAGTTAGAAAAATGTATTAATAAATATGATATATGTTTTATTCATTAATAAAATGCCTAGGTGAAAGTGTTGAATACAAAACTCATAGTTTAATTATTTTATGGAATATTATAAGTGGGTTAATTAGTTATACAATTGTTGTCTTAGGTTCGGCTAACCTAGGTTTAGATTTTACTGCGCACCAACAAAACCCTCAATCACTAGCCCTTTTGGCAATGACCTGCAAGCAAGTCGCAGTCTCACCTGAAGTGACTATAGGAGGTTGCAGAACCAGGTTTCTGCAGCCTTGAGGGATACTGTGATGTGGCAATTTTGTATTTTCTTATGGTTTAACACTTATAAATTACTTTGCATCATGAACTACTTCGACTTATATATTACTTTGTAGGATTACATTCATCACTTAAACATATCATAAACATACATAAACTTCACAGTACTGAAATAAGGTGCAACATTGAAAATTTTAGCGGTGAATCTTAGCCCATGGGCAAAATTTAAGGGGTTTTATATTTTAGAGAGGCGAATTTTTTTATATTATAACTCTTTTCTATAGTTCACCATTTTTTTTTTAAATAAATAAATATTGTATTTTAGCAATGAAATATAAGTGGATAAAACACTATTTCGCCTTTTCAAATTTTTTTTAAGCCCTGATTTTTCACTATTTTACCTTTTCCAAATTTATTTCAAGTCCCAATTTTGCTTCCAATTGCCCAAATTTTAGGAATGGAACTAGTCAAAGGCTATTTCACCCTCTACTATACCTACAAATCGAAGCTATGGTTGAATTTTCCCCTGATTCTAGGGGTTTGCTTGTTTGATTCCCCTATATAAATGTGTGTATTAGTATAAGCAAAGAAAATCTATGATTGATTGTGGTTTGATTTGAAATTATATCGAACTATTGTGATTCTGTCTAGTATCTCACAAACTCATCCAAAGTCTTTGAACTTTTAACCAGAGGAATGGATGTCGAAATGGGGGAATACTCTCGGAAATAGAAATTTAAATGAAAGGAAGGAGTTCAAAAAAATAGATAAAAGAAAAAATAAATGTTCCTAACATATGCAGGGAACTTGGAAGCCACATTCGAGGTTCTCACCATCTCTCACATGTTATGTTTTGAAATGGTTTCTACTTGTGCACATGAAGAATGGCGAGAAACTTTCCAAAAATAATTTATCTTGTATAAGGTTTTATTCCATTCACCTTCATCACATTGGGATAATAATAACATATAAATCATAATTTAGTCATGGATAACTTGAATTTTACAACTCTTTTGAAATCTCTCGTAGCAGTCCCAGGACTGCGCGAAAATCCACTTATATTTTCAGGATTGCTAGCTCTGAGATTAAAACTATTTTGACTTCTCGGCATCATAGTAGCTTTTCTAGTATTGAAGAATACCCAATATAGAATTACCAACTTAACAAAGGCCGATTTCACTAAACAAATCAGTGCACTGTGTAAGGATGGTCAATTGCATGAAGAATTGGACTTATGGGCACAAATGAGCCAAGATGGAGTACCAACATATTCTAACGTGTATGCTCATCTATTTCTAGGGCGTACTAAGATAAAATCTCTATCACAGGGTATGCAGGTTCATGTCCATATGATAAAACATGGATTCAAGCCTTGTCTTTTCTTGCATAACAATCTCATTAATATGTATGCCAAGCGTGGTATTTTAGAGGATCCACGCCAAGTGTTTGAAAAAATACATAAACCAGATGTGATTTCATGGAATGTATTGATTTCAGGATATGCCTAACACAGGATCTACAAGGAAGTCCCAAGGCATTTTTGCATGATTCATAGGTTGGGTATGGAGCTGAATCACTTCAATTTTGCTAGTGTACTGAGAGCGTGTGCCAACCTAGTAGTTCTGGAACATGGAAAGCATTTTCATACCCAAACCATTGGAAGTGGATATGATAACCACAACAGGTTCATACCCAAATCATTAGAAGTGGATATGATAACCATATATTTGTGGGAAATGCACTTGTTGATATGTATGCCAAATGTAGGCTACTAGAAGAGGCTCATGACATGTTTAATGAAATGTTTGACAGAGATGAGGTTTCATGGAATGCACTGCTTACAAGATTTGTGAAAAATGGAAATGGTGTGAAGGTGCTGAAGCATTCTCGGAAAATGTAACAAGTAGGTTTGAAGCTGACCCACTTCACATTCAACAATGTTCTCAAAGCATGCAATAGTGTTGTAGCTCAGGAACATGGTAATCAAATCCATGGAAGCATTATTAAAACTAGATTTGAGTTTGATGTCTATGTGGGAAGTTCCATAGTTGATATGTATGCTAATTGTGGAAGCCTAGAGGATGCACTTACAATGTTTTATAATATGCTTGATCAAAATGTGATAACATGGAATGCAATGACAATACGACTTTTCCAGGGTGCAGATGCTGAATCATGCTCGAAATATGGGGAAAAAGCATTGAGTATCTTTAGGAAAATGTAGTGGAGGGGAATGAAACCTAACCATTTCACCTTCTCCAACATCCTTGGAGTTTTCTCCAACCTTGCATTTCTGGAGAATGGGAAACAAATCCATGTCCATATCATTAAAATCAATTTTGAATTAGACATATTTGTGGGAAGTGCTCTTGTTGACTTGTATACCGAATGTGGGGCAGTAGAAGACACACATATATGGTTTGATAAAATTCCGAAACAAGATATTGTTTGATGGACTACAATGGTTGCAGGATATGCCCAAAATGGGCACAGTGAAGATGCCCTCAAGCCTTTTCAACAAGTGCTAAGAGAAGGGATGAAGTGAAATCAATTTACTCTATCTAGTATCCTCGGTAGATCTACCAGCATAGTTGTTGAGGAATAGGGCAAGAAAATCCATACCCACACTATCAAAATTGGATTTGAATCACTTGTTGTTGTGGGAAATTCTCTCATTGGGATGTATGAAAAGTGTGGAAGCATATATGATGCATCCACTATGTTTAGTGGAATGCCTGAATGAGATGTAGTTTCATGGACGGTGATGATATTAGGATATGCTCAGAATGGGCGTGGGAAAGAAGCCCTCTGACTCTTTGGTAAAATGCAAGAAGAAGGAATAAAGCCGAACCATATTGCCTTTGTTGGTTTCCTCTATGTTTGCTTCCATGTAGGCCTAGTGGATGAAGGTTGACGCTACCTCAATTCCATGACTAGATACCATGGCATTGAACCTAAAAAAAGAGCATTAAGCCTCTGTTGTTGACCTTCTTGGTCATGTTGGATGACTGCATGAGGCATAGCTATTCATCAATGAAACGAAACTTGAACCTGATGTTGTAGTGTTGTGGGCCTTGCTTGGTGCCAACAGGATCAATGGGAAAATGGACATCGGGAAGCGTGCAACAAAATGCGTTATTGAGTAATAGCCCCACACATTGGGAACATATGGTGTTGATGTCAAATATATATGCCTCCTATGGCATGTGGGATGATGCAACAAAAGTGAGAAATATGATAAAAGATAAGGGTGTTAAAAAAGAACCAGGTTTAAGCTTGATTGAAGTTAGGAAAATATTTCATTCTTTTGTAGTAAGGGATAGATCACACCTACAAATAGCGAGTATCTATGCAAAATTAGAGAGTTTGACGAAGGAAATTAAAGAGGCAGGGTATGTGCCCAACACAAACTTTTCTCTGCATGATGTGTAGAAAGAGCACAAAGAAGCATATCTTTCCCATCATAGTGAGGCGCACACAATTTCATTTGGGCTTATCAATAAATCACATGGAACACTTATCAAAGTGATTGAAAACCTTTGTGTATGCAGGGATTTCTACAGTGCACAAGTTCATTTCTATAGTATCTGGAAGAGAAATTGTTTTGAGGGATGGCAATTGTTTTCATCATTTCAAGGATGGGTCGTATTCTTGTGGGGATTATTGGTGATGAACAGGTAAACAAAATAGGTAATCCTTTGTGAAGTAAAGGTTTAATACTCTGTTGGATATGTATGTTTTTATACTCTCTATTGTGGAGAATGGAAGAAGAAGGTAGCACATATAATGTATTTTTATGATTCTTCAAGGCACACACAAATATTCTTTGTTTGAAGGCCTTAAAAGCTTGGAAAAAGCATAGTTTTAAAATTGGCTTCAAACCATTCCAATAGTGATTTCTCTTATAACTTCCACAGATATCCTACTTCTGCTGCATGGAACCTAAATTCTTAGTACCATAGATCCTATAGGACTCTAATCACAATTTTGTACTCCTATCTCACTTATTTTGACCATGCGATGTTTTAGGAAGTCTATGAATTATTATGTCGGTATAAAGATGCACATTGTGTTACATATGTACACAAATTGTAAATAACAACATATAAAATCACTAATAAGGAGTTAGTATGATAACATAGTACATGTTACTCAGTACTAAACTTGTGGGTTACTAGTTTGAATAGATTTTAGTAAATAATGTATGAGGGCTCAGTTGGACTAAAGTAAGAATAGTTTCTTCTTTATGTGCTATGGATTTTTAATAAATGTTGAGATTTTTAAGACACTTTGATTTAAAATTTTAGATTTAGATCTTTCATGATATAATGGGTTTAGAGGACACTCTTTGTAACTTTCTTCTCCTGCCTCAATTATTTTGAATATGCAATGTAGTAAAAAGTGTTTTACTTATTCTGCGTCGATAAAGATTCACATTACATGGTATACATAGGTAGAAATTATAAAAAATAACACATAAATTCATTAGGAAACAGTGATTACACCAGTGTAGTCCTTGTGACTTAGTACCAACCCCTGCGGCTATGTACTCACTATCCTGGATTTTTCTTTCTCTATTGGCTATCTTAACTACCACCAAGAGGCTTACAAAGAGAATGACAGATTTAGGAGCTAGGAAGCTATCCTCAAATCTCTTTTGAATATTAAAGTACATATAAATATATTATGAAATATTCTAATTACTAGAGGACCATTAGTCATCAATGATCATATTTCCTAAAGAAACCATGTGAAAAGTCCTTTGATATTTTTCCTTCTATATAGTGTTTATATTCTTGATTCATGGTAGTCCTTTTGTTGTAGCCTTCAAGAGTCTTTAGCAATCTAGCTTTGTTGTGTGCATCAATTAAATTTTTGTTTTATGTATCATCCCAAACTGGTGTTGTAGTTTCTTTGTGTTTCAACAACACATGGCATTGCAGACCTCTATAGTATTCTTAAAACGTGGGATTGTAGTATTTCCAGTCTACATGGTTGGTTCTGATGACCTTTTTTTTCTTTGGTTTCTATTTTTTTGTTAATTTTTACCTTGTGGCTAGGTTCTTATGTCAGACACTATAACAATTATTTTGATCATTTCCATCTTGATTTGTAGTTTCATGCAATTGGCACTTTGCAACATTATAATACGGTCCACTTAGTGATACTACAAACTGATCTTGGAGAGTATGTTTGACCGACATAGTGTCTTGTCACAATGTTGATTCTTATAAGATTTGCGATTTTCTTAACAATCTCTGTGAGGTTTTCATCCTCATGAATTTAACCTTAAAGATGTGATAGAAGTCAGAGTTAAATTCATGAATTATTTGTCAGAATTTATTTTAATGTTTAACACTAGAATTTTACAGATTTATGATGCAACTAGAATTGTTATCTTGTCACTATTCATTTGTGAGATACACCTTATATGATCTCAAATTATCAATGTTATGCCTATTTATGTTCATGCAGTTTATGGATCCTAGGAATTCTAATGTCAATCTCATTTTTATTTACATAACATATTCCTCACCTCTTTGCTCTATTGGTAATGTAGTTCCTTGCTACATTTTCTCATGAAATTCGTATACCAAGGAATGTCATTCTTGGTAAGTCTACTCTAGTATATTCTTTGAGCATGGTTCTTGGTTAGAGGTGGCTATCAATTTGTGACATTCAATTTTCAATTCTTAGGCTTTCTGGGAATGCAATTGATATTAGATAATTATGTATTGTGATATATGGAAGTTAACACCTAGAGCTAGGCTCGTCCTTCCTAATGATGGAAGATCATTAATATTTTTTGTGAAGAACAAAGCAGGGGTTCATTGTTTAGGATGCATCTCTATTTTTATTCTTATAATTTTTTTGTATAATTCTATGCATATTTAATAACATTTACAGCATAAACATTCACAATATGATTTAGTGTGGGAACAAATTGAAGAAGGACTTTGAGTGTAGCACAATTTTTAGTTGATTTTTATTTTTATTTTTTTGATAATATCCATTATTCCACCAAGGGATTGTTGAGGTTTTCCATTAGACCAAATTTTGAAGGTATTAGTAGGTATCCTATTCTTTACCATTATTTTGAGTGGGAAGTTATTCCCATGTTCCTAGTTGTCAATTAGGCCATGTGATTGATTCCCAGAGGTGTGGGAGTTTAGTGCAAAACTACACCCCTCTTAACATGACTCGAGGGGGGGGGCGGGGGTTAAACTTTGGTGAAGGATCTAATACCATGTTTAGGATTTCCATTACGCCAAAAACCTATACGCATTATTAAATTTCCAAACCTTTAGCATTATTTTGAGTGAGTAGTTATTCTCATGTTCCCAGGGTCTTGGTTAGTCCATGTGATGGATTCCTGGAAGTGCAACATTCATCCAACAAGGATATATGGGAACATACCGCCAATGTGCTTGAAGAAACCTCTTTATCTCAACACACTAGTGTATGGTGGGGGTAATATATCCTAGCATGGGTGATTTGGCCCTAAATATAAAACATAGATCAAATATAAATTTGAAAATATGAAATTATTATGAATTTTTCATCAATGGTTAATGATTGCATAATAAATAATGAATCAAAATAAGCTGCATATAAAAACAAAAAACAAAAATTATCATTTATGAAAGCAACATCATACCATAGGCTTGAGAAATGTTCAAGTCCAAACATTCGTGAGTGGATTTTAGTATCATGGGAAAAATACTTGTGTTTCATGTTTCTAGCTACTGTTCCAGCAATAAAGTACCAAAATTCCATGGTTGTCCTTAATATTGCCTACATGAAAGCTATAAATAAAGGTTATAATTCTCCTCAATGATGGCCAATATATCATTAGTGAAAAGATGCCACAAATTCTCTGTTGTTATCACTTTTCAGTCACTTCTTAGAAGTTAGAAACATCAATCTTGAACATGATATTTTGTATTGGTTCAGTGTGGGGCTTATCTATGTAATAACATAGGCAGGGTGACTAGGTGTGAGCTGGAATTAAAAAAATTGCGTGTTTACTTTTTAACCAACTTAAACAACACCCCAAGAATAGGGATGTCTGGAAGTGCACCAATTGATAGGTTCCTGCATGTCCTTATTTGCAGGGATGCCAAAAATTGTGAAAGGGACATGCCTGAAGGGATTCCATGACATAGAGGGTGTACCAATTACTTCTAGGATTTATTAGTGACATCCCCACTATCCCTTGTATGGTGTTTTCGCAAGAAATGTTTTTCCAAGGTCATGTCTTTGTGTATAATTAGAAACATTTGGTGCTACAAGAACACACTTAAAATTACTTTATTTAGTAACTGCTTGGAAGGCATAAAATACAACTTTGCAATTATGGATTAAATATGAAAATAATAAATAATTCAAGAAAGGAAGAAGACAACCTCAAGGAGCATGGGAAAACAAAGGGAGTGTTGGAATTAGGAGTCATAGACAAGGCCAAAGAAATTCAAAGCCATCTAGGTTTACTAATAAATGAAATTATGAACACATATTCTGGGAATTATAATCTATGATGTTGATCCTAGTGTTTTATTTCTTCTAATTTTATTAGCATAAGCCTAAAACATCTAATAAGCTCGAAGGCATAATCTTCCAAAGCATAGGTGTTAGAGTGGTCACATTCAATGGAGTGTTCGTTGGAGTCCTAATGTTAAATAAAGTGTTATTAATAGTCCTCATGTTGGTAGGGTCCTAATTTATGTTGATGACGCACATTAACTATAGGTTAGTTATAAAAATTCGAAACATTTTGTTCATTTATTTTTTTTCCTTTGATCTTGACAATATCACGAGTATCTAGTTTAACCCACTAGATTGTGGGATTATGGTGGTTTATAAATGATGTAGATGCTAAACTTCATAGGATTTGCATGAGAATGTAGATAAATAACTAGAAAATATCACCCATGGTGATCATGTCAGCTTAGGGGTTCTGGCTCAATATGCACCACGACAACAGTAACACGTGGTGGAAATTGATATTGAACACCAGTCTAGACCTAGATGACTTCATGTTATCATTGAATTTGACACTATGATTCTTGTAATTCTCTAATTACAACATTCTAAATGAATAAGACAATTTTCACATTGTTTTGTTTCCAGAATTATATATAGTTGAATGTAATTAAGTCTATAGACTAATATGATGTGAATGTGAGTTGTCTACACTCTAATGAATTGAAATCTGTAATACAATTTTCTCTTTTTCTATTATTATGTGCAGTTGTGCATCAACATTCATTTACCTTGTGTAGTGTATTGTTTGGTTCTTAAATGAAATTATCTTTTTCTTATTGTATCTTGATTTGGTGTTGGGTGGGGTAGGGGGAAGGGTGTTCTTTACTTGAAACCCTATGGATGTTGTTTGTCATACCATTAAAATTGAAAGTATTTTTGGGCATAAGTTAATTTATTAATTTATGCATTTTCATCTCTATAATTTTGGATGGTAGGTATGCTTTATATGCTCATCGTTACAAACTTGGATGCTACACAAAAGGATTATGGTCAAACACAACAAGCAAGTGGAAAAGCTTTAATAACATCAATAAATGAAGTTCTAGACTAGGTGAAAATTGAATATGGATGTCTTGGACTTGAGACAGTCCCTTTCCATATTCACACTATTCTTGACAGTGTTTTATCTCTCTTTTTTGCCAAAGCACGGGCCGAAGGCATAAAGGTACCATACACATATCCAAGCTTGCTAAGCCTATATTTCTTACCAAATTACTGTAGGGCTAGAGTATGCACTAGATTTGATTGCCTTTCATTCTAATGTTGGAGTGATAATTAAGAAAATTATTCATAATTGCAGGGATTTTCTTTGCAGCACGCGTAATCATTTCATCATTGTCGTATCTACATCAATTCTAGTTGGAAGAATTCTAATGTATAAATATGGCTATATTCATACTTTAGTCATTGCAATTTGCATGCCATTAAGATCACGTGTAATCATTTTCATTGGAATATTATAATTGTGCATGTAAGCTAGGACTTGTTTTATTTAGGAAACATGGTAATCATCTTGATATTTATTACATCTTAAGTTGTATATTTGAAACAAGTGTTTGCTTAACATACAAAATAAGTTTTAGCAATTGCTTTTTGTGTCACAGTTTGTCAATGCACTGTGCTTGAGCCACATGTGAGCTATTATGTTGTTCATAGCACTTCGAGTCTTGGAGAGGGCCTTTACCATCTTTCTTGAGGGTTGTAAGAAAGGATTATTCAAAAGTTTCTAGTTTGTTCACAGAGTTAGGGGATGTTAATTAAGATTTTTCCTATGTTACACTAATTTCTGGAATGGGAAAAGAATGTGGATTAGGGAACAAATTTCTAGAACAGTTAGAACACACCTTGAAATAGATCAAAAAGATTTTTTAAGCCATCCATAGCTCTTAGACAGGGTTTCACTTTGTCTCCTTGATACTTTGAAATGAATATTGGAGTGGATCAATTAAATGGATTAAGATGGGGAGGGTCTTGGCCTTAACACGTTTTATTTTTGTAGATGATGTTCCATTGTTTGGAAATGGTACTCTAAGGGAGGCCCTAAATTACAAATAAATTCTTTGTTTGTACTGTACAACTACATGTATGGAAATCATTGAACATAAATATTAAATTGATTACTTTGAATGAGGGGAAAGAGGAATTAGTACAACTCACTTGCAATGTTGTACTATACAACTACAAGTATGGAAATCAATGAATATATATGGAAATTAGTGAAAATAAATAATCAATTCCTTCGAATAGAACTCACCATGGGTAAGACAAATTAGATTCCATAATATTCTCATTTCAGTAAATGTTTGAAACAATTGTGATCTATGTTAAAGGAAAATGCTTATGGGTATGGATACTGGATCTTGATTTATCAAAACTTTGAGAAATATTACTGCATTGTGAAATAGGTAGTTGCCTATTGTTGGTAGGCTGAATTTTGTAAAATCTGTTCTAGAAGCAATTCTTGTTTATTTTTGCTCTATGTCCTATATATTCATTG
>APFE030114798.1:6684-17174 GCA_000404065.3 Pinus taeda | reverse complement strand
ACTTCCATCTTTATAGTTGTGAGTGGTATGCTTCCTGGTTGCCATAATTTTGCTTTCCATTTTTCTTGCTAACCTGAATGCCTTCTCTAAGTGAATTAGGTTCCCAAAGGCGAACATCATGTCGGATATTATCCTTTAAAGTCCTTATAATACATCAATCATATGCTCATCTGGAATATTTTTTACCCTTATGTTCAATTTTTCCAACTCCTCAATGTGCTCCATTATTGAACCCTTTTGTTTGAGACTTATCAATTGGCTAAAAGAAGTGTTGCTTTTTGTGTCCTCATAATGTTCTCTCAATTCTTCCGTAAACATTGCCCAAGTGATAATTTGTTTACGAGAGCAAAGCTATTCATACCATACAAACTAATTTGGTTCCAAATATAAAGTTGCAATACATACCTTTTGTGTGTTTTGCACATTATTGAGATTGAAAAATTGCTCCATCTGTAATATCCATGTTGTAGGATCCTTGCCATCAAACTTCCTCATATAAATTTTTGGAATATGGTGGGTTTTCAATCCAACATTAGAGTCTATGAAATCATGATTAACATTTCTTTTTTTCTCATCACGAGTTTCCTTTACTACCCTTTCACCATTTGTAAGAATTTCTTGTAGAAACTTTGTCAAATTTGTCTTCAAATCATCCATCGTAGCTTCCACATCATTCATCTTAGTTTCTACGCCTTTCTTTAAACAATCCATCTTAGCTTCTACACCTTTCTTTAAAAAATCCATCTTAGCTTCTACATCTTTCGTTAAACCATCCATCTTAGATTCTGTTGCTTTTTGTGTAAGTGACACTTGTTGCACTTGGTCTCATAATTTTGATATATCATGTTGCATTTCTTCCTCTTATTCATGAGTCATGCTAGAGCTTTCGGGTTGCTTACTAGGTGTTTTCATTTTCTTTCCTCGAGGCATCAATTACCGATAATAATTCTTTACTATTCCCTTTGAATTCCTTCAAACTAATTTTTCAAACAAAGCTTATGCAAAAATTTAAAAAAACTACACACCTTTTTTCACTTTGTAGGAGCTTGATATTGAATCTAATGTATCTCTATAATTTTGGATCATCTAGTTTTGAAATTGCGACCTATGGTAGCCCTCTGTGACCTCTTTCCAATGCCACCATTCTAATCCAAATTGGATTCTCCAGGGAAGCGTTACGCCAAATCTCCCACAGTGACCTGATTATAGACTAGTTCAGTAGAGTGAACTTGTGCGACGTGCCACGAGTCACTGTTTTGACCTTTGGCTTTGAAAAATATATAAAAGAAATAGCAGTTCGTCCTCTTTTTGTATATTCTTGCGAAATTTCAATACGATGCTTAGACCAAGATCCATGTTTAACTCTCTATTCATCCCTTTGCATTTTTATCATCCCTAGATAGATATATGATTGGTATAATCTCCCCCCCTTAAACTTCTATTGCTAGCGGGTGGATATTTCATGAAAAGACATAATTAGTGGCCTCTGAGTTCAAAGATCTAGAGTTTCCTATAAGTTTGACATCACTCATAAGTTTATGTGTTCTTTTACTCTTGATGGAATCAAGCATAGTAGTATACATGAAAGCACAAGTTAATAAGGTGAAATCTCACCAAACAATTTTTAAGAACTTTTCTACATCGTAACGAGGATCTTATATATTTTAAATGATAGTATATCTTCTTTATATCCATATCTCTATGAATATGAAACTATACAAAATAGTGTTACAATTCATGGATTCAAATCATCACATGTAGATAAAGGTTGGGAGTCTGATGCAGGAGCATCAAGACCATTTTTTAAAAGGGTGGTGTGACAATTTTTAATATTTTATTAATTAATTTGTTATTTTTAATAAAATAGGAGATAATTATGAAAAGTGAGGATTATGTAACTATTCCTTTAATAAATAAAAGGATATGAGAGAAATAGTTTAGGAGCAAAATTTGGGATTAGGATTTCTATGTATGGGATTAGTTGAGGATTAGGTGGAGAGATATTTTGAGTGTGGACTCCATAACTTACTTGAACTTCTAAAGGGTGTGCTGAAATTCCTCACATCAGCTTAAGACATACGAGGACATACGCGACTCCTTTACTCTCCAACTCGCTTTATAGTCTCACCTTGGGATGATCTTGGAAACAAACTGTCCTTAGACAGGCGGCCTAGTAGGCTTCGATATTAATTCAAGAAAATATGTTACATACCATGTTATGCCACAAAGAGAAGGGCTTTCTAGTCTTTGGTCTCTTGGAGCACAGAACACAAAACACTCTCACACACACTCACTCTCGCACTCTATGCCTAACTATGCACTCAAAAATCATACTTATAGAACTAAAAAAAGCATATGAGAATAATTGAGGATCCTTGTCTGACATTACTTAGTCTAGACAGTGTCTGCTCAATATTCTTGAGTACAATTAAAAGAAAACGCACTATGAAAAGAAACCACACCACCAAGGTCCTTTCAGACTTCGGTCGCTATCATAATCTAAACCGGGATCAAAATCTTTAGATGATTGAGAAGGAAGCTTTTGCTTTAACCAAGAGGTGTTGAGCCACTTCAAATATGCGTCCTCCCATGTGGGGTCATGCTGTTCTTGAGCATCTTGGTACATGTCCATGAAAATTGTTTCCTTTTCTTTAGATACTTTCTCTTTTCCTTTTGCGCTGGTCATGACTATGGAAGATTCTCCTTTGAGTGGTGCCTGTGAAGTTTGTCCTGTGTCAAACTTTAACGTATCCACTGTGACATGAAGATTCTTTTGAGGAATGACGTATTCATTGTCAAATTTAGTCCATCTATTAACATAGGCAAATGGATCAATCTTGATGTTGAGGAAAGAATCTTTTTATTTTCTCAGAAATTGGGCATTGTCTAGACTGACAGTTCCGCTCCATCTAGAAGTTCCCACTTAAAGATTAGGAACTTGCTAACCGAGTGTTCGACGACAAATTGGACCCAAAGTTTACAATTATGGCTGATATCTTCTTGATGTTGCCAACCCATTTCAAATATCATTGATTAACACACTTTAGTTGACAATAACATATTTATCACACAAGCTACATCATCACTCCAATTGTCGGCCATAACACTAATCGTAATTAATGCCTTTTGATTGATAAATAATTTAATCACTCCAACTCTTCCTTGAAGTCTATCCAAAGTTCTGATCATTGACAATTTTTCCGGCAACTTCAGGGTGTGGAATTCCTTGAGCCATGACGTGATCTTCTTGATTTCTTCTTGATTATTTGCTATATTGGGTGCATCAACCTTGCAAGAACCATATGTTTGTGCAAAAGGGTTTGGCACTATAGGATTTTGAATTCCATACTTTGATAGTCCCATGGTGTGGAGAAAGTTCTCAAGTATTGTAATGTCCTTTCTACACATTGGGAAGCTCTGATCTGTGTCTTCTTTTAACATCCGCCTTCTTTGATTTCCCAATCTGCAAATGGTGCAAAAAGCTCATATTGGGGAAAAGAATATGTACCTGCAAAATTCTCATCATTTCTTTGAAGGAATGCAGCTTCAATTTCTTCAAGAAGATCAGGAATTCTTAATGATTTCAAAAATATTTCCACCTTCTTAGTCATATTAATTTCTTCTAAATCTAACATCTTAGCTGAAGTATATACAACAAAGGAAAAATCAACTCCTCCAATTATTTTATAATAATTCAGAGTTTGCAATACATTGATCATCTGATCAGTGTATTCTTTAGAACAATAGTCATCAAGAGTTTTCAAATACAGTTTTACCTTCATATTGGGTAAAGGATATACCTTTACCAAATCTTCATCTAGGCCTAAGAGAACACCAACATTTTTAGACTGCCAAGCTTAGCATCACTGTATCCACTGATTTCTTCTAAGTCACAAACCAATGACCTTTTTGATTTCATCAACAACATCACCAAGAACAAATTCAAGAATCTGAAATCTTTTAACAAAGGTCTCAAAGTTGTCATCTACAGGAGTCTTACCAGGAAGATTAAAAATATCAGCTCTATGCCTGTGAACATGCATTTTATTCATTTCTCTGGTAAGAGCATCAGCCAAATAATTGGAGTTACCAGGAACCCATTCTACATCAAAATCATACATCTGAAACCACATTTGCCATGCCAAGAGTCGTCCTCTTGCGAGTTGTTTTTAGATCTTGGCTGCCATGAAATATTTGAAATTCATAGAATCAGTTCTTATTAGAAACTTGGCGGGAGCTAAATATAGCTCGAATTTTTGTATACCATTGAAAATGGTAAGGGTTTCTTTTTCTGCTGGAAAATAATTTTTCTGGTGAATTAAGAATTCACCAGATGCATATCCACATAGAAGCAGGAAGATTAAAAATATCATCTCTATTCCTGTGAACATGCATTTTATTCATTTCTCTAGTAAGAGCATCGACCAAATAATTGGAGTTACCAGGAACCCATTCTACATCAAAATCATACATTTGAAACCACATTTTCCATGTCAAGAGTCGTCCTCTTGTGAGTTGTTTTGAAATCTTGGCTGCCATGAAATATTTGAAATTCATAGGATCTGTTCTTATTAAAAACTTAGCGGGAGCTAAATATAGCTCGAATTTCTGTATACCATTGAAAATGGCAAGGGTTTCTTTTTTTGTTGGAAAATAATTTTTCTGGTGAATTAAGAATTCGCGAGATGCATATTCACATAGTACTTCTTCGTTACCTTCTCCCCTTTTTTCAAAAAGGACTGCTGTCCAAAAATTATCAGAGGCATCAATCTGTAAAATGAGAAAACCATTAATGGGTAGTTGGAGCTCGGGGAGATTCTGGCATTCAGCTTTGAGCAATTGAGTTGCCTTTGTAGCTTCTGGTGACCAACCAGCATGAAAATGCTTACGAATCGGGGCAGTTTTTTCGGACAGTCTAGGAATGTATTTATGTACATAATTCAAAATTCCTAGAAAGCACTGAATCGTCTTGAGATCTTGCAATTGATCAAGGAATTCAGACAATTTAGTTAATACATGACGTTGCATCTGAATCTTCCCATTACTAACATGAATACCTAAAAAATCAATATTATCGTGAAATAGAAACATCTTCTTTTCTGACAAAACAAGGCCATGTTGCTTTGCCTCTTCGAGGAATATCTGTAAGTGCTTCATATGTGTTTCAATATCAGGACTGTAAACCAAAATATCATCAATATATACAACAATAAAATCATATTTACCAAAGATATGATCCATTCATCTCTGAAAGAATGAAGGAGCATTCTTCAATGCAAATGGAACTACCCTCCATTGGTAAAAACCGACAGGACATGTGAAAGCAGTTTTATTGCGATCTTCTTCTTTTATTTGAATCTGATAATAACCAGATTTCATGTCGAACTTACTGAAGATTTTGTTGTTCTGGATCTTCTACATTATTGTTTCCTGGTGTGGCAGAGGATAATTAAAGCTTTTCGTTATGGCATTTAAAGGCTTATAATTGATGACCATTCTATCCTTTCCTCTGACAATTTCTGAATGGTTTCAAACCAGGAAAGTAGAACAAGAATAATGTGAAGAACTGGGTTCAATTAACTAAAGATGTAACAATTCTTCAATCTGCTTTCTAATTTCTCTTTCATCTGCTGGAGTACAGGATATTAAATTTCCAGTGACCCCGTTATCATGTAGAGTGATTATGTCTTGTTGGGGACTCTCTATACTCCATAATGCTTTAGGATTCTGAGAACAACATTTTATCAATTCCTCAAAAAGATTTATTTGATTCGGAGATCAATCAAGATTTCTATTGGATTTTTGTTTTGGCTGACTCCTTTTTTCATATATCTGCAAAACTTCTTGCCAATCACGAGATTCCTTTTGGGATTTTTTGATGCCTGCTTTCTTTTGGCTATTTTCTCTTCTGGCTTCAGAATTTTCCAGAGTCAGTCTTGGAACCGCTATTGCCTTTTTTTTGATATTGCAAATTATTTTGTCTTCACTGATAGTCATGGGAAATACAGAATTGATAAATGGCATTCCAAGAAACAGACTTGCAGAGGCATCATAATGTTGAATTGCAGAAAGTTTGATAATACTCCCCCCAATTCTTAAAGGAATATTATCGACATAATGGGTGAGATTTACAAAGCCACCAATGGTTTCAGAAACCAAAATATTTTGCAATGGTTTCCACAATCCTTTAAATAGAGATGGTCGAGCCAAATTGTTAGAACCACCTGTATCAATGAAAGCATCAACAGAGATCCATTCTCCTCAAACTTGAAATTCAACTGGAATATAGAGGAGATTGTTAGATTTAACAATTTTCTTAAGGAACGAGATTTCATCATTAGGAACAATGGTGCGAATAGGCAAAGATGAGGATGAGGAACCAACTGTCTTAGGATATGGGCAAAAATAATTCAGAGTGGATTGTGGAGGCAGGGAATTTAAAACGAAGGTTGAATTCTTAATACCTTGATTAGAATTATGAACTGAGACAGTATCATCTGAAGAATCATCAAATGTTTCTTCTGTGTATCCCTCAGAGCTATACTCATCACTATAGTGTAACTCATTTTCGTGCTTGGATTCAGAACAATCATAGCAAATATTCATTTTCTGGGAAATATCAGGAACGAATTCAGTATCAGAAAGGGAAGCATCAATTAAGATATATACATCTGAGACTTCATATTGGGAATCAACAACAGACCAGTTATCTACAAAATCTTCAATTTCTATACATCCTTTCAACTTGTTTGAAGAACTTTTGGGACATTTACGGGCAAAGTGACCTTCTTGCTTACAGATAAAACATGCATTGTCTGTTTTTGGTTGCTTTCTCTTTTTCAAGTATTTGAACTTTCTGAATGGTCTTCGAGGGTTGGCTACTCGTTTAGGTCTGAACTTGCCATACCTTTTGGACTTTCTCTTTTTAAAAGGTGACCATGGTAATACAGAATGACAAACATCAAGACCAAGGGAAACATCTTGAGTTTTCTTCTGCCAACAAAGATATTTGACTTTTTCTTGACACCTAAGTAGGAGATCTATCCAATAAGTCTGATCAATGTTTTTGCCTTGGACTTCTAAATCTTTCATTATCATATCACCTAAATTTCCAGGCAATTTTGACAAGAAGGAAATCTTTTGAATAGAATCATTTGGCAGATTAGCTTTACATATCTTGGCCATATAATCATTACCAAATTGATCTAAAAATTTCAAATCTTTTAATTCCATTCTTGTTAGATCAGTGATAATTTGTTTTCTTTCATCAGCAGGTTCAAGAAAAAACTGAGTTAGGATTAGCAGTTCCATGGATGCTAATCCCGCAACAGCTACATTCATTCTTTCTTCTTCTGATGGTCCCATCCACTAGTCATGAACAATACTGGCCATTGTTTTTTCAGCAAGGAGGAAAATAGAAAAATTATCCAATTTTGAGACAACTTGCATCTGATAAAGGGCATAAATCCAGATTCTAATAGATTCAGTAGGATTTGTAGATTTATCTAGATCAAGAATATATCTAAAAGAATTAGCAGCAAATAAATCTTCTTCTATCTTGGGGTATTTATGGAATTCTCTAAAGACATTGGCCCTTTGCAAAGATGGTTGAATGAAGGAGGGAAATTTGGAGGCAACATTTTCTAAGGTGGCAATTTCATTTTTTGACTTCTCAAATTTGACTATCTTTGTTGGCTCTATTTTGTGTTCAGCTTGATTACTCGACTCAGTTTCACTTCCTTCTTATTCTTTCTCTATGTCCCAAAAATTTTTTGTATCCATCGATTTGGAAAATTTGGGTGCTTGGGATTCTCTCCTTTTCTTCTCTCTTTTTCTTCTTTCTTTGGCTTCTCTTCTGTGTTTATCTTCTTGTTGTTCATGATGTAGCAGCTTGAGATTAGCCAATATTAATTCACTCTAACATCCTAGATCATCCATTACTTCTTCTGCATGTGCACACCATGTTGTGAGATAATTACCAATCTGGCAAGTCTGATCTAAATCAGTGGTGTTTTGGGCATTATGTTCTATAAGAGGAGCACAATTAGCTACTCTTATTAAATGCATTATTTCTGTATAAATAGGAGTGGTTTTTGTGAAGAAAAATACACATGAATAGTTGGAGAGAGGGAGAGTGGTAGAGAGTAGGTTTTGAACAGCCAAGGCTGTAAGCCTCTGGGCAAATTATAAGGGCCACAGTGGTTGAATATCTGGCCTGGAAGAACAGTTTGTAAGTATTTTCGTTGTTAACATGGTAAGTGTGTTTCAGAGCTTATTGGTGAATTTATAAATTGGGTATTCAAATGTTGTGATTTGGAATAAGAGTGCGCGTATGGACATTTGATGATAATTTAAGGAACCTGAGTAAGATCAAATATTATGAGGAAAATTGAAATTGAACTTTCAATCCTGATATACAGCTCTGCATATAAGTTATTAATCTCGGCATGATAATTGTTAAATTATATTGGTCGAATGAATGGTTGTTTTAATATCGATCTGTAGTTGATTGACAACAACAAAAGGAAGAGAGCACCAGTGAATATGAAGTCATGAGCTTCATAAGAAACCTAGAAGGTTTGAGTTTAAAGAGTTGTGTTTTTAATACAAAATGAATGTGTTTTGATTCTACTACATGTATGAGTCACGCTGGTATGGACAACGTTGAATCGATTTACTAGCACAATAGAAAAGTAGTGGAATTCTTTTTGTATCGATGTGACCAGTTCATAGTTATTGAGTGACAGGTTCTACGTGCAAGGCTTTTTTGTATCTATTTGATTGAATCTGTTTACAGTTATTAAGTGACAGGTTCTGCGTGCAAGAGGACGATGTAACGAAACTTGGAGAGTCGACTTTATGGAAGGCGCTGAGCTAGTTTGAATATGTGTGAAAAGTTATTTTTAAATGCAAATACAATTGTTGTATTAACTGCGCGGTGATGTATAATGATGTCAGTCGACATCATATGGGTCGTAGCTATGACCTGCGCGCAGAGGGGTTTGTAATTGTGAAATGCGGCAGAGCGTTGAAGGATTGAGGAGGCAATGACGCTTGGTAGTGGAGTGATAATTGAAAACGTGGATCTCCTTATGGTAGATGCAGGTTCTGGTATGTCAAATCGTGGAAAAATTGCAGAAATAGCCAGCATTATGATATCCAAGACTGTGTTTTATATGTTTTAATGTTTATTAAGTTGCAGGTGGAAATCGATTAGTGGGAGAATCGTGAGTTGTAAGGTGAATTCACAGTAATTTTGATCAGATGTTGAAAGAGAGAGTTGAGTTAATTTGTGGTTTTAATGAGTAGTGTTTTAAAAAATAATATAGAATGCACATTGAATATGAAGCGTAGAGCTTCATAAGGGCACAAAGGTTTTTTTGTTTGAATCCGTTCATAATTTGATTGAGTTTACGTGTAGGAAACTGTGCAGGAATTCACACAGTTTATTGGAAGCGTTGAAATGAAATTGATTCCAAAATGAGATGGAGTCAATCCTTAGTGTGGAGAGAATTCGTTGTATTAATGAATGACAAAATAAGAGTTGTATAAGGTGCTTTGGTGAATGATGAATCTAATTCAATAAGTCAAGAGCAATGTATGTTTAATTTCATTCATTGAATATTAGAGTGGAAACTGGTGAGTGGATTCTAAATCCTATCTTTTGAAAAGGTGATTGCTGAATGTATGGTTTCATATCATGATCAGGCATGGGTTCACTTCATAAAGGAACCTTAGTGTGAAAGAGTTTGGCTTTTAAAATAGCTTCCATTTATGTGATGATTTTATGATTGAAAAGCTTCCGCATGAAAATGATAAAGATGAAATTCCAGAAATTGAAATATAAGCTTCCGCATATTAATTAAGATTGCCAGTGGGTGAAAATTGTCTTAATATGGAGTTTTATTGGACAGTTACAATGATGCATTTGTATATGCATAGAACAGGAAATATTCTGGGGTTTGCAGGCCCTGCCTGCATCACAATACAGTAATAAAATTATTAATATAGTAATAACATGAATTAAGTAATGATAATGATTAGTATAATAGTGATACAAAATAGTAAAACATAAAACAAATAAACAATATAGTAATAATATGAATTAAAATTAATAATATAGTAATAACATGAATTAAAACTATTAATATTGTAATAACGTGAATTAAATAATGATAATGATTATTATAATAGTGTTACATAATAGTAAAACATAAAACAAACAAGCAATATAGTAATAACTTGAATTGAAATTATTAATATAGTAATAACATGAATTAAAGAATTATAATAGTATCATAGTGTTACAATATAGTAAAACATAAAACATAAAACAAATAAACAATATAGTAATAACATGAATTAAATAATTAAAATGATTAGTATAATAGTGTTACAATATAGTAATAAATCAAACATAAAACAAACAAACAATATAGCAATAACATGAATTAAATAATGATAATGATTAGTATAAGAGTGTTACAAAA
>APFE030114787.1:0-79999 GCA_000404065.3 Pinus taeda | reverse complement strand
AAATAATTATATTATTATACACAAATATCTTTAAATGGAAAATAGTAATTATTATAGTTATTTAATAAATGTATTATAAAATTTTGAACTGGTTTCAAGTTGTATACATATTCTAAGATAAAGTATAAGAACATGACAAGTTGATAAAAACAGTCACATAGCCAATGGAACATAGAAATCTCGTTGTTATTAATGTTGAGGAGAAGACTGAATTCATATATATTTGATTATTGTAATGTTCTTTTTGTTATTTTTAATTAAGTAGTGAAATTATATTATTGTTTATTTTTAAATTCTGGATGAATATTATGTAATTATTTAATATTAAGAGTGGTGCATTAATCTCTTCTATATCAATTGAACATGCCATATGGAAGAGTAATGTGATGGTTTTTTAGTTAGTTATTTCTTCAATGTCATGTAATTGTTTTTCATTAAGTCGTTTTTATAACAATTAAGAAATCTTAATCTACACTTGATAATTTGCCACATTTGTGACACCAGGGATTTGAATTATATAATTTACTATTCAAATTTTAAATTAAGTTTTTTATTCTTTATATTGTAATTAAATTTATTCATATTTTTTATAAATTTAGTTTTTATGAATGTAGTGTAAAAGGGCGATAAGAAAAATTATATTATTTTTATCATTGAATTTTATTTGAACACTATGTAGAATTATGTCATTTCTATTTTGTATGGTGTTAGTTTATTAAGTTTAGTTTAGTTTAGTTTTTTTTTTCATTCCATATTTTTTTTGGTATTAATAAAAAAACAATATATATATCCTGGATATAAACAATGTGTACATAGAAACCATATATATAGTCTAGTCTAACAAAAACATATAGTCTTATATTTGCCCAAATAAAACATCAAAAGTAGGTATAGTATCAGAAAAAGCATAGTGCATCTATCAAATAAACTTATCCATAAAAACCATATCAGTCCACCTTGGGAGCAGAGATAGCCAAACATAGAACATATTAAAAAAAATACCATTGCTGAGAGGTTGCTATCTCGGGAGACGTAAAACACCAACATCCAATATGGATCAACCCATCTGAATCTCAATGTAGATACCATCCAGTGGATCCAGTAATCCCATCTTGGATATCTTGTTTGCGTTTTGATTAAAGTCTGCCATTATGATGAATAGTGGGGTCCCTGAAAGACCTCCAAAGGGTCTTAATTTTCTTGAGCCATCCATGTAGTTGTGGTTGTCTGATATACATGCTGCCCTGAACATGATTAATGATGGTCTCTGAGTCCCTGTATATGTGTATAATGGGGATGTTTAGGAATGATGTGAACCATAGTAGTATCCACAATGTCATAGCTTCTGCCTTCATATTAGTGTCTCTATCAGCTCCCCAGTGAACCCATAATTCTTGTTCCATAGAGAAAACGATCCAAAACCCACATCCACAACCGTCCCCCTATGTCGTACCATCAAAAAGTCTACCTGGGTATGTATTCCCAGGGCCAATCTTCGGTTTAGTCGACCGAGTGGGTCTTATGGTGTTGGTCAGTGCAGTAGTGTACCAACCAAGTATGTAGTCAATCACAAATGGCCAATCTCCCATTATACCTTAAAAAATTATTCGATTGTGCCATCTCCAGATTTCCCAAGAAATATATAAAGGGATGCTTCTCCACTAGGGGCATTTTTTACTCCACCAGATCAGACAGTCTGTGATATTATCATATCGTTTAATGGGGAAATTGATATGATTAGAAATATCCCTCCATTTCTGCAGAGAGATGGGGCATTTAAGAAATAAATGGACATTATCTTTCACCTCCTTGCATAATACACATACACTAGTCCCTTTCCAATTTCTCTTTTAAATATTTTCCCAGGTCAATTTCTTGTTTTTCCAAACAAGCCAAAGAAATAAAATGATTTTGATAGGTATTCTGGTTTTCCGGAATTTATAGAACCAACATACCTCAATAATATTATGATCAATGAGCACAAGGATTTATAACAATCTGCAACTAAAACATCGCCTCACTTCATCTTTCCAAGCCATCCAATCCGATCACCTTCCTCCTCTATAGAGACTCCTATCAGCCTCATTTCACACTTGATATGCTCCCATTCCAGCACCTCTAGACCCCCCACGCCTATCTCCCTTGCCCCCTTCTAGATAGGGATATCTCCATGCCACTGCCTAATGGCTTGGTTCCAGGAAAAAAATCCCCGTGTCATTGATGCAATGTATGAGCCTATCCGAGGGGTGGAAATCCGGTCCCATTCCCAAGATATGATATGGGCCAATCAGAATCTTATGCCGAGAACCAAAAGTTCAACATATGCATTATATAAAACTATGTCGGATTTTGTTTAAACTGAGCCATATTGCAGACCCCAAAAGTATTCCAATGATCCAGACAGTAAAATCCTTTCCTCTGAGGTATTTATGCCTTCTAATATCCACCTAGATGTCAGTTCCGAATATGCCTCTCCAAAGGGTTTTTTGTAGCAAGGCCCACCCAAAATGTCTCAAGTCTAGTAGCCCCCAACTTCCCATGTCTTTTGGTAATGAAATGGAAGCCATATTAGACATATGATATTTGTGTTCAGTGATCGATCTCGAACAAATGAAATTTACCATTATTTTGTTTAGTTTTGAGATGATAGTACCCGTGAGGTAGTAGAGATGTGCCCAATATACCACAAGGTGTGTGATGATCAATTGTGTGAGTGTGAGGTACCCACCCAATGATAGACATTTGTGCTCCCACCTAGAAATCTTACTGTAAAAGTGATCCACCAGCCACATCCAATCATTAATTCTGTATTTATTTGGCTTCATATGAAAACCAAGATATTTCATACCACCCTCCATGCTATCAGCGTCCACTCCGAATAATATTTTGATATATGTAATATCCTCCACATTACCCCTGTCATATAAAATTATGGACTTTTGATGATTCATGAAAAGTCTGGTGGCATTTCCAAACTTGAAGAAAATATGGTATAAGGCCAACTAAGTAATTATAGTAATCATGCCCATAATAAGCACATCATTAACAAAAAAAACTATGTGAGATCCTCATATTACAACCCAGTACTAGAGTCCAAAACTCCCCCTTCATCGCAACCCTTTTTATATGTAGACTAAGTTCATCCATGGCTAAGATGAATAGAAATGGGGAAAGGGAGCACCCTTGTCTCAGTCCGCGACCCAACCCAAAAAACTGAGTGGGGTATCCATTGATGATCATTGCATAACGAACATTTGAACACATGCCATGATCCACTCAGTGTTTTTGGACTGTAGGCCAATTTTATGTAACACCATTAGTAGATAGCCCCAGTCCGGGCAGTCATATGTCTTCTGCAAGTCTACCTTCATAATAGCCACATTGAGCTTTTCTGTGTGAATATTATGGAAGCACTCATGTGCAGTAACCACAACATCATGGATATATCTATCCTTAGAAAACCAAATTTCTTGGGGGATACAAAATTTGATAGAGTATGCTTGATTCTGCCCGCAATAATCTTGGATATTATCTTATAAATGAGATTACACACAGAGATGGCTTAGTAATCCATGAAGGCTTTAGTGAGTCTCCTCTTCAGAATGAGTGCTATGTAAGTTGAATTAATATGTTGAAGGATAAAACCCTAAATTCGAGATTCTTCCACCATCGCCAGGAGGTCCTCTTGTAAAATACAAAAAAATGTATAAAGAGCTCGACATTCCATCCATCCGGGCCCGGGAATTTGTCCCTACTAAGGGATCTGAGCACTTCCAGTATTTCCTCCTCCGTAACACTCTTATAAAGTGCCTCATTTGTGTCGGCATCAAACATAGTGGGGTATAGACCCACGCCCCAAATCTGGTCCACAACATAGTCTTCCTCCCTACGTCCGTATTCCCTTTCAAAATGATTGACAGCCTACCTCTGTATATCCTGTAGTGTGTGAATCTGGTTCCCCTCTGATTCCATCATATCCTAGATGGTGTTAATCTTCCTTCTGTGGTTGGCATATCTGTGGAAAAATTTTGTATTATGACCCCCCTCCTAAATCCATTTAGCCCCACTCTTTAGTCGCCATGTTACCTCCTGTATGTGTAGGATAGTTTGAATTTTTTTCCAGCAAACTGATGATTACCCTTAGTGCCCGAGAGGGATTGCCCAATTGAAGTTATAGGCTCAATCTGTCCAACATAGCCGAGATATCCTGTAGGTCCATCTTCATTTGGGTTTTCTTGTTACGTTCCCATCTATTAACCACCCCCTTGAGGGCCCATAGTTTCTCCAACATTATCTCCATTGGAGAGATGTCATGTGACCTGTAACATTTCTAGAATCCCTTCACTAGTGTGTCAAAATACGGGTCTTCCAACCACACCTAGTTGAATTTGAATGACACCCCTATTCTGAGATCATACCTATTCCATTTTAATATAATGGGCCTGTGGTCAAAGATAAAAGTGTTGATGATCCCTGATTGGATGACACCCAACCTCTCCATCATGTGGTCATGTAATAAAAATCTATCTAGTCTTTTGGTAACCTGACCATCCCCCATCCTTCCATTATCCCATGTGGGAGCAATTATAGGAGGGCAAATATCCATTAAATTTTAGTCTGCAATGATATATTTTAATTGATCTACAATGGGATCCAATTTTCCAGACCCCCCCACCACCCCCCCCACCCCCACCACCCCCCCCACCCCACAAATCTCATCCATTCTGATAATGAGATTAGATCCCTCGCCAATATGAGGGAATCTTGGACCAAGATCCTCGAGTCCACCAATTTTTCCCCAAAAAACGTTCATGTCTTGATAGGGGGCATATATATTGATAATGTGTGTTATTGATAATTTGAACATGTCATCTTGAAAGAATGTGTACCTTGTTTTCCTAGCTATCTTAGTAATATGAAAATTTCAATTTGGAAATATATGCTTGGTATTCTTCCACATGCATCATTCACAATTTATATTAAATTCTCTATTTGTTATATTGTAATTAAGTTTATTCTTAATCTTTAATAATACCAATGTAAATCTATTTTATCTAAATCTATCATTCCCTAAGATGTATAGATTTAAAGTTACACTCCATATTAAACATGGAAATAATTGCATATTCTTATCCTAATTAATAAACCAATTAAATGTTTTTTTTTTACTTGAAATGAAAACACATAAATAATAGAGTACTTACCCACATTCATGTATGGTAAACGATTAAACCGTCGACTTTATTATGGATCCTTGCCCCAAGGTAATCGAAGAGAGTCAAACCCGTGATTAGAAACAACTAGCAATGTAATATCCGTCTCTCATTTGTAAATATTTCACAAGTTACTTTTACTGCCAGAACATAATTGACTATGGGATGAACCATAATATTTCACAAGTTGGGGGATCTTATATGACATTAAGAGTTACTTCTTATTGAATTTACCTTGATGGATTTTCTGGATAACCTCTGATGTTTTAAGCCTTGGCTAGATGATGATGCTTCTAAGGGATCTATCTAATAATGGAGGTTTGTTTTCATGCATTCTTGACTTATGACACCTAACTATGGCTTGAAGGCTTGATGTTTAATATGATTTGGATTGGAGAACAATGTCCTTGAATTATACCTTTCAGTTGTATCCTCGACATGCACAACTTGTCATTCTGTGGTTGATTTTTCTATGTTCGGCTCAATTTTCACTAACATATTGTCACTTTTGAACGATTTTTTATGCTCGGCCTGCGTGTGATGTTGTTCGAGATGGCCGATAGTGGCACAAGGAAGGAAGGCGTGACCTTTTCCTTCTAATAGGTAGGTAGGAAGGAGAATCTATTTTCTTCTATTTGAGTAAGTGCATACTAGAGATCCTACAAGTCGAGCTCACAAACTGAACTTCACATCATCACGCCAATATTTCACAAGTTACTTTTACTGCCAGAACATAATTAACTATGGGATGAACGAGAAAACTAGTATTCACTTTAATATTTAAAAATTAATTTTGAATTTTGGTTGACAAGTTAGTTAGGGTAGCCAAGGAAATTACGGTAGGAGCCACTAAGTGAAAATTTCATTTATCATACAGTTAGAGACAATTGTTTCCTTCCCTAGAGAAAAACCTATGTTGGAAAAAGAAGCCAACGAAGGAAGAGGAAAACTGGAGGCATCTGAGAGAAAGAATTGAGGAAATAAAACTAGTATCTCAACAAGACATTGATTGAGTTAAGGCAGGACATTTCCAATAGGGGATTCTTGAGTTGGTAGGTCAGTGGAATCCCTAGATAGAGGTAATCTTCATGAGAACCTAAGACTGGATGGTGTGAAAACTAGGGAAGGGGTAGTTACCCCTTAGCTTCTCAGTGAAAATCTCCACCATCTGATTGAAACCCTCATCATCGACAATGTACAACCTTCCGTGGGTCGGAGTCAAGACCAACCACTTTTGCCTTAATTCATAGGTGGCATTGCGAATGTTTGGAAGCAGTTGAGCATTCAACCCTAATGAAATTTTGTGGAATCAACATGTGTTTCTCATGGAGTAATATATCTAGGTGATAGATAACCCTTTAAACCATATAAACATAAAAATTAAGAGCAAAAATTATATTAGAAAGGAATGCTTCAACTAGAAGTACCAAATCCATAAAATTACACAATAACTTTAGGTCATAATTCATTGGTGATGAAACTATTATAAGCAATGAATATCAAGTACTTTTCTTCATGAAAAAATAAATGAAAAAGAAAATTATTCTGGATACGTATCTTATAGCTATACATATGAGTTCCATAAAGTAACTATACTGATAGAATATATTCTAGGTTTTTTGTTTTTTTTTGACGACGGATATTACAAGTGGTATCAAAGCATCAAGTTACTACACTATGGCCTGATACTTGCAACCAATAACAAATTATTTCTTTTTTCACAAAGAGAAAGAGGGAAGAAACATGAGGAGAGGAAGTGGTTAAGGGACTGTACCACCTAGGAGACCACTAGTAGGACCTAAACCTATCCCATATATAGAATCAAATCCAAAAGTTTGGATCCAATTAGGGGAAGAATCCCGAAATAATATTTCCATGTTGATGTAGACAATACAATAGTTGAAGACAAAAATGATAAGGTTAAGGAAGGATAATGAGAAGTAGATTCATGGTCAAGAACAAATCATGAAAATCCTTACAAAGAGGAAGAACCATAGGAATTCTAATCCAAGCCCTGATAATGGGAATAGAGCAGACACCTTTAGATAAGGAGAACCAATCGTTTAAAAAAGAAGCCATATCTAGAGGATGAAGGGAGACATAGATGAGAATGAGGAAGAGTATGGAAATGTATCAGATTAGATGATATTCATACGACAGAAGACAAAATTTCAAGGTGAATTCAAGAAAATTAAATCCCCGACGTTTGACAGTGAGCCAGAGGAAATGGCGAAAGCCTGGTTAATAAGTATGAACAAATGTTTTCAAATTAATAAAAATAACGACAGGATGAAGGATCGATTGGAAATTTATTAGCTACAAGGAAAGGCCACTTTGTGGTGGGAAGAATTCAAGGTTGTCCGTGGAGTGGAGGAGGAAGAAGAAACTTGGGAGAACTTTCATAAATATTTCAAGGAAAAATATTTGAATGAATGATTTCATGACGATAATGTGAAATATTTTCACAATCTCAAACCAGAACAACTTATTTATATAAATTTGTGACTAAATTTACATCCTTGCTAAGATATGTACCCTATATACATGAAGAGAAAGTTAAGGTACAACATTTTGTGAGTAGTTTTTCTGCATTTATGAAAGAACACCTAGACTTTGATAATCCCAAAACAATGGATGAAGCCATTCAGAAGGCATAGATATGTCATCAGTAGATGAGGCAGAAAGGATAAGGGGGTAAGAGTTGGTCAAACTAGAAAGGACAGAAAAGCTTTCAAAATAGTAAAAGTGTAAAGGATGCCAGTATCAAAAGAACACATAAAAGTCAATAAAATAAACCAATTTGGAATAATCTGTAGAAACTTCGATTACATAATGATCAGAAACAAACTGAAATCTCAAGAAAACCAGAGGTTAGTCAACAACAAAGACCCCCACTACAATGTTGGGGTTGTGGGGAACCCCAATATTATAAGAATTATCCTCACTGATTCAAAACATAACCAATTGCAAATATTCAAGAAGCATCAACAGTTGGTGAGATGGCACGAAGTATACTGAAAATTAATGTTGTGCTAGAGGACCATCAAGCAGAGTATCAACTAACAATGATAGACTTTGAAGGTAAGGTAATTTCTAACTACCTTGTGTCTATTATAATGGATCCCAGGGCAAGGTTGAGTTATATTAGCCCTAAAATAATGGAGGCATGCCATTTACAAAAAACATATTCAAGAACCATTGGTTAATGTTGTGAGCTACTCGAGAAAAAAGAACAGTGTTAGCCAAAGTAGAAAACTTCCATCTCAAAATAGTTGGTCAACCAATAAGTATTGAGTTGAATGTCTTGCCCTTAGGATCATATGATATAATTATAATGATGGATTGGTTAGAAAAACAATGGACCTTAGTTAACTATAAAAATAAAAGCATTAACTTCATTAACAATGAAGGATTTAGGCAAGAGACTCAAGGAAACGACCAACCAATAAAACTAAGACCCATTACATGGAAGGCATTTCTTGGGATGGGCATGAGTGATAATTGATAATTTGGAAGTGCTTGGAAAACCACTTTCATCAAGACAAGCATGTTTTGGAAATTCAAGGTTCGCAACACCCAATTTGTCATTCGACAACGTGTTTTCTCCACTAAACCTGTCCATGTGGAAGCCTTTTCGTAATTCCCAACTAGAAGAATCCATAAATACTTTGCTGGTAGTGCACCCCGAGTAGAAGAATCCTTTAGGAATCTATTGATGATGTGGTCCCCAAAAAGTGTTGCCCAGTTTTCCTTTAGTTGTTGATGAAAGTTACTCAAGAACTTTACACAAGTGATCCCAACCGTCTTTACTTGGTATGGAAAGATTTACCAATTTTCTGTACACTTCAGCAACTCGGTGTATTTCTCAAAAGTGGGCATATTTACAAAAAGATGTTTAATTTCATGCTTAATATTCAAATCAAATTCTAAAGCTTCTAATGCTTGTTTCCCTGTAATATGCCCATTTATACCTTGAAAGTTTGATTTATCAGTGGCTATGGTATAGATCTTCTGGCAATATTCTTCCAGACTGATCATCCTATCATTTAGGGTTGCAAATCCTATCAGTCCTCTCTGATTCAGTAAAGTAAATTCAAAATGAAACATTTGGATATAAGTCTTCAAGGTTTGACACTTAGTCTCTAATTAAGTCATCAAGTTATTTTTCTTGGGGGCCGTGATATAACATATCTATAGTGTTGAATGGTAGAAAGGTGCAAAGGTAGCTAAGAGGATATTTCCAGTTGCAGGCTCACCTTAATAAATAATTTCCAGAAAAGAAAAATGAACACAAACAGTGAAATAACAATAGAAGAAAGGTAGATGTAATGGGGGAGATGAATATTTATAAGGAATTAAGACTATCGTTACATCAAGAAGCCATTGCTAATCGTCTAATCAAAAAATTAATGGATTAACGAGAAGGAAGAGCAGCAGCAGGAAGGAATTAATAAAGACAACAGATATGCGGGAACATTTAGGAGATATCGGGCGAGGGCACGTGGCATGTAGTGATTGGAGGAGGATGGCGTGGGAGGAGTGACCATTGGTACAGTATCGGGAAGCGTGGGAGTGTGGATGGAATATTTCGGATGAGGGGTAGTGGTAAGCCGTTTGGAGCGAGGAGGATATGAAGTTTTGAGGGAGTGCCACATATGCAAGGGGCCTAGCAGGCAAAACCCTTTTTCACACCCCCCCCTCGCCATTATCTCATTTCATAGCGAGGGCGTACAAACAGGCTTCTTGTTGTTGATCTAGGCGGGAAGGCCAATGACCATTCATCTTTGCACGAGCTTTATCACTTTCTGACAAAATCATTTTGTCATATATAACTTTGGTTAAAAAACATAAAATGTGTTTATTGACATATATTAATCACCCCTTTTAACAAGGTAATTAAACGATAATGAAAAATAATCTAACTAGGGCGCGCTTAGACTAGTTTCCCTTAATAAACAATTTAACTACTCTAAACCTAATACAAACCAACTTTAGGCTAATTTTTAAGCACATTAGGCCTTTTATTTGTCCTAATCTATTCAAAATTATAATTTTCAACCAAGATTAAACTGTTTGGTTGAATTTATTCTCTAGTCGAGAACAAAAATTTAAATGATTCGATCAAGATTAACCAGTTTGATTCAGATCAGAAGAAAACGTTGTGGCATAAAAACCAGCTTCATAGAGACCTTTATTATTGCAAATGTAATTGATTCATGAAGTGGCATTTAAACAAGAACACTTATACAAATCATTTGATTTTCTTTTGACGGGGTTCTATTTCATCTCTCTTTATTTTATTTTCTATTTTTTCATATTTTCATTTTTCCTTTATTTTTTCATACCCTCTTTTATAAAATAACAACGAATTATCAAAAATAAATCATTTTACAACATTGGCTCCAACTGGGGACTACTTCCTCTTGCAATATCCAGAGAACTTGTAGATCCATGTGCCATCTACTCGGGCTATCGGGGTCTTCTATTAAACAAATACACACTGCATGTAAAATAAAACTCTCCGATAAAATAAAATGGTGAATGAATGGAAACCTCTCAATACTGAATATACTGCTTCAAGTATTTCCCATTGACAGGTAATGAAGAATACTCTCCCTCCAAATTCTGCAGAATAAAAGTGTTATTATCCTTGACCTCTGCAATACTAAAGTTCCCAACCAAAGGTTTTCAAACTTGCCATGTTTGCCTTTGTCTTCTCTCCTAGCATCCCATCTTAGTACCAAATCACCTTGCCTGAAATCTCTTTGCCTAGCTTTCCTATCAAACAAGAATTCATTTTACTCTGATATTTCTTAAGCTTGTATTGTACTTCATCTCTATCCTCATTCAATTCTATGATATGATTTATTCTTCGAGATAAGTCATCGGTCTCTTCATTTGACTCTTGCAGAAACTTTAAAACATGAAAAGCTAAATGTGTGGGAAATATTTCTTCTTTTCCATAAACAATTTGAAAAGGGGATTTACCTGTTGATCTTTTGGGTGAAATCTTGTTGGCCCAAAGTCCATAAATAAGATGATTGTGCGAACTCCTTTTATGATCCTCCAATGTTTTCTTTATTACTTTAACCAAACGTTTATTTGAGGACTCTTCCTAATCCAGGAGGATCTCGTCAGATCAGATGCACAGGTTCATCATCAGTGTTTAATGTCGTCGTCAACAAATTCAGTCTGGTGTCATTCACACTTGACAATATTGTTATGGTTCATGGTTTTCATGGTGATGGTTTTGTATCTAGTTGTCGAAAAGTGCTCATTGATAGTTCTTCCAGGGATGACCATTGACATGGGTGTGTCATCCATTGCAGGGGTTCGATATGGTTCGTCGTCATGTGATATCATCGCAAAAGAAGCTTTGTCGACGATATGTATTTGGGTTTTATGTCACTTGTGACAATGTGTTGTACATGGGTTTTTTTAAAAACAAAATAATGTAATCCTAAAACCTAATACACATAACCCTAAACCTATCAAACCTATCGAACATGGTATATCACATTACATTACAACTATGTATTAAAACCTAAACCTAGAACCTAAATGCAACATTCAAAAATGTATTAAAAACAAAATACATTAAGCCTATCCTAAAATCTAAACCATAACCATATTTCAATACAATGTCATCAAAAGACCTAAACCCTAAATTTCTATGACTATCGGACTTCAATACATTACCAATCTATGTGTTAAACAATGCATTAAAACATGTTTGAAAACCTAATTTCCTAAGTTCTATAACCCTTGGCCATGTGAAAAAATTATAACAATTTAACACAATCCTAAACCACCAGATGAAACCGCGTCAAAGAATACTAGTCATGTGAATAGAGCTCACCGCAACATTAATGTAACCACAACGGAGTATGTTAACCTCCAGGTTTGGAAACTATGTGGGTTGGGATATGTGAGCAGACAAGGAGTTAATCGTCGGCATCAATCCTGATGGCAACATTTACCGTGGATGGTTGTAACATGTGAACGTGGTCAGAGTTCACCGTAACTGCAAACCGGAACCATGCGGGAGACGACGGACATGTGAACAGATTTCAGTTATGTAAACCGGAACCGTCGGAGTACTGTCAGCTGGTAGCGAAACTATCAGCGAGCTAACCAGGGTTATAACGTCTGTGCACATGCACTGTTAACACACCTCTGCCCGGTTAACCTGACTGCTAGCGGGTTTTGGATAATCAAAGTCTATTTGTGGGTTTTGTAATTAAAGTTGTGGTTGTGTTAATTTGAGGGCCATGTAACCTCTCACCTAGGTGTCCTTTCACAACTAGACCAAGACTAAAATCGACCCAGATTGCAGCTTGTGCATTCCAAATTCATCTTGAGGAGGTTTGAATGTACCTGAAGGCCTATAAGAGGATGTTTTGTCCATGGAAGATATTATAGTGGTTTTGGATTTTTTGTATGCAGATTCTGGAAGTGAGAGGTTGTTTTGGTTTTAGTGTAACAGGAGCATTGGGAGTCGGAATTGGGAACCATGATAGGCATTGGAAATCTAGTTCAGAGAGCTTCCTTTTAATAGTGATCAGAAGTGCCTGTGTGCACATTCAGTTTGGTCTATTCTCTATGTAATCAAACTCCTTGGTTTCAATCCGAATAAACCAGTCGCCCATATTGAAAGCAGACCCAAAGACGTAGTCCATTAGGGACGAACTCCGTAATCAACATTGTTGTTTGGTATCGCTCTATTTTTTATTGTTTCCACTTCTATTTTGCATTGTACTTACGTTTTATCAGCAGTCGTAAAGTCTTTTCCTCATGCAGTTCTCTCGATTTCCACACTTTCAGTTAAAAATCAATTCGTTAATCGCTAATCAATTCTACATCAGTTTTTAACTTATGATCATTTCAGATCATATAATTTGGTATCAGAGTAGGTTGTGTTTGTATAATTTTCCATTTAATGTTAACCAGGTCAAAGTCACAACGTGGAGAATGAATCCTTGAGAAGATTGATCAAGAGATTGGAAAGCGACGAGTCGTTCATCAGCCAACCATGACAGGATATGATGCAGGTGAAAACATTAAAAATAAGATGAGTGATGAACAGTTTCAACAAGCATCCTTGACTATGCAGCAGATGTTGGGAGGGTTGTACGAAGACAAGAAGGCGAGAGATGAAACTTCTTCTTCAAAGACATCGAAGAAGGACAAAGGTAAAGGCAAGGCTGATAAACCACCTTCACCTCCATCATTTCCATCATCATCTTATTCTTCTTCTTCTTCCAGTGCATAATTTGAAACAGATAAGAAACCCAAGAAAACATCTCTTTTGAAAGTTGATGTAAAATTTGAGTTACCTATTTATGATGGCGAAATGAATCCCGAAAAGCTAGATAACTATATTAAGAAGTTAGAAGTGTATTGTCACATTCAGAACATCTCTAACGAAAAAATGAAAATTCATTTAGCTAAACTTAGAATGGGGGGAAAAACTTTAATCTAGAGGGAAAGTAAAACCCAGATAGATGTAAAGCGTAAAGGAAAAGTCATATATTCATGGTCTAAGTTTTTAAAATCTCTTAGGAAACAATTCTATCCTTTAGGATATATGCAACAAGCTGTTTTTCATTGGCAACATCTGAGGCAAGGTAAAGGGCAGAGTGTTCAGGAGTTTACTCAGGAGTTCAGAAAGAAAGAATTGGTGCTTGGTATTTCATTGGATACACGTGGACCTTTGTTAAAATACATCGGCAGTTTACATGCATATTTGCAGCAAACTTTGTTTAATCTTGATGATTTTGATGAAGTGTGTGTTCAGGCCATACATATTGAATCAGGTGCAAACCATTCAAGTTTTCATCGCAATCATCCAAAGAGTTGGAAATCAAACATTCCAATGATAGTAAGGGGAAGAACAATTCAAAGAGAAAGAAATCAGTGATAGCTCAAAAGGAAATACCTACTTGTTCTCATTACCAGAGAATCAGTCATGATAAATTGAAGTGTTGGAAACTTCATCTAGAACTTAAGCCCAAAATGTTTCTTAAGGAGAAGGATGAAAAGAAGGCAATTACAGCAGTCCAACAAGATCTAGGTTAAGATTCAGGTGACGAAAGGAGGATAACTACTATGGTTACGATAGGTAAAACTTCTGACACTTGTTCAAGTTCGAAAACTATTGCATCTTCATCAAACATAAAGCCTTCAAATGAAGATAAAGAGTTGAATTGTTTAACATAAGGATAACTTCTAAGCACACAAATATAAATACAATGTTTGACAGTGGATCACAGGCGAATTTAATATCTAAATATTTAGTTAAGAGTTTTGGTTTGGAAACACAGAATCATCCAAGACCTTACCCATTAGGATGGCTAAATAAATCAACTCAGATAAAAGTCACCAAACAGTGTCGATTAAGATTTGCCATTACAGCTAATTACATTGATGAAGTGGAATTAGATGTGGTTCCAGTAGACACATGTGGAGTTGTCTTAGGAATTCCTTATGTTTATGATCGTGATGTAGTATTTTACAGGAGAGAACATAAATATCACCTTAAGAAAGATGGAGTTGAATTTATTATCACAGAACATCAAAGTAAAAATAATTTGAATATTAATGCTAATCAGATGAAGCGATTAATAAGTTCAAATAAAAGATTTGTAATTATATGTGTAAAGGGACAACATAACAATCAACATGATATTTGTTCAGTTTATGAGACTCAACTTAAATATAGTTTGATTAAAGATATATAAACTATTCTAGTTCTATGTAAAACCAAACATCTTACTCATAAGTAGGGAATACAACATGAATTACAGTTTGTGCCTAAAGCTCCTCTTCCTAATGTCAGAATGTATCAATTCTACATCAGTTTTTAACTTATGATATTTTTAGATCACTGCCAGTCCATTTCCTTGTGGATAATATGGTGTAGAATGATGCAACAAGATTTGATATTTCTGACAGAGCTCAATCATCTTAGTACTGCTAAATGCTTGTGCATTGTCTGTCACTATTTTCTGGGGGCATCCAAATCTAGACAGTATATATTCTTCAATAAACTTGATAACAATAATATCAATTCTATTTCTGACTAGGATGACTTCTACCCATTTCGTAAAGTAGTCTTTAGCAGTCAATATCCATATGTGCTGACTACTTTATGGAGGATGAATTTCACGAATGAAATCCAATCCCCATTGAAGGAATGTTGTCTGAATTAAGACTGGAACCAATGGAAGATTTTCTAATCTTTGATTTACGACAAACACTTGACACTGTTTACAGCTCCTAACCTTTGCTCCTACTTGTGCAAAAAGAGTAGGCCAATAAAATACCACCCTTAAGATCTTGTATGCGGTGGCCCTCAAAGCATATTTGCCTCCATAAATTACTGCATGAAATTCATCAATGATCCCCTCTATTTCATTTTCTATTAGGAAACGGAAAAGGATATTAAGAGGATCCTTCCAGTACAAATTTTCATTCACTTTTACAACTTTCAATTTCAGTGTTTTACATTGATTTCTTTTAAATTCAACTGGACATTCAAATTCTCTAAGAAATTTCACAATGTCAAAGTACCAATCTAATAACAATTGTTTTTCATTAATGTGAATCAAAATTGTTAGATCTGATGTAGAAGGTTCTTGTGGATTCTTCTCAGTTGGGCTCTCAGAAGGTTCTTGTGGATTCTTCTCAGCTGGGATGTCAAAAACAGAATTTATTCCTAAGATCTTGCAATTGGATTCAGCAAGGAGTTTGGTCAGGCATTGACCTTTCACTAGTTTGGTAGTCTTGATGATGAGATCATACTCTAAAATTTTAGTTATCCATCTCCCTCTCCTTCCATTAGTGTCAGGATGATTTAGAACCGTTTTGACAACACTATTAGGTACATAGGAAATGATAGAAGAGTGGAGGAGATAGAATCTAAAGGCTTTCAAAGCTTGAGATAAAGAGTAGGCTTTTTTTTCAATGATGTTATACTTTAGCTTAGCATCTCTCATAACCTTGCTAAAAAGGAAATGAGTTGGTCATCTCCATTTTTGTTCCTTTACAAAAGAACAACAACTAATGTGGTTTCAAAAGCAAAAGAAAAGACAGTGAAAGGTTGGAGTAATCCGGACTGGCTAAGATGGGAGCTTTTGCAATGGCCTTTTTAATATGACTGAATGCATACCTAGCAAGAAGAGTCCATTTGATTTCATGATTATTTTTCAGCATATCAGTTATTTCCTTAACTATTTCAATGTAGTTAGGGATAAATCTTCTTAAAAAATTAATTTTTCCAAGGAAAGCTTGAACTTCCTCCTTTTTCCTTGGTAATATGAGTGCCTGAATTGCTGAGACTCCTTTAGGATCAATGACTACTCCTTCTTTCGAAATGATGTGGCTGAGCAATTTTCCTTCTTAAAGTGCAAACAAAGACTTCTTGGGATTAAGAGAAATCCCAAATTGTCTGCACCTGTAAAAAACCTTTCTCAAATTCTTCAAATACTTTTCATCACAATTGGAAAAAATAATTAAATCATCTAAATAAATAACAACAAATTTGTTGATCCTACCTACAAATGCAAGGTCCATATCATGCTGAAATGTGGCTCCAGCATTAGTTAACCCAAAAGGCATCCGATTATACATAAATGTGCCCCATGAAGTTGTAAATGCAATTTTTTCTCTATCATCTACACTAACCATAATCTAATTATATTTAGAAAAGCCATATAACATGGGAATTCTTTGGGCTCCTGAAACTTTCTGAAGTAATTGATCCATCTTAGGTAATGGATAATTTTCCTTCAGAGAAGATTTATTAAAATTCCTAAAATCCACACATAATCGAATTTCACCATTCTTTTTTCTCACTGGAACTAGATTGGCTACCCAATCTGAGTATCTTAATGGAAGTATTATTTTAGCATCTCGTATCTTCTTTAGCTATTTTTCAATTACAGGAAGAAGGACAGTATTAATCCTCCTCAATTTTTGTTTGAAAGGTTTTGTCTCTGGTTTTAATAGATTTTTGTGTTCAATAAGAGATGTATCATATGTTTCTAATTCATTATAAAACCAGGGAAAAACATCTTTGTATGCTTTAAGGAGGACTAAATATTTGTCTTTGGCTTCCATTGATAGGGATGCAAGAAGTTTAACGTTTTTGATCTCTTTAGAGTTTCCAATGTTATAAATTTCAATATTCTCATCAGGTGAATTAGAAAGTGGATTTTTGGGAACATCGTTATGATCAAAGAGCATATCAAGAGTGATTAACCCTTTTGGAATAAAATTGTTAGAGAATTGGATAATGCTATGATCAAGAATTATAGAATCAAATTGTGGTGTTTGATTTTCCTTGTCAATTTCAAGATTATCAAGTGGTTCTTCCTCAACTTGCATGTTTGAGAATCCATCTATGACTTGCAAAAATGATTTTAGTTACTCATCGTCATCAAAAAATTTCCAGTACTTAAGATTTTCAAGAATAGATGGCCATACTTGACTTGAATTTGATACTCGACAAGAATTTTATTAGGGACTTTAAATGAACTTGAAGAAACAACCAAGGAATCTACATGCATTTTTGATCTCTAGGAATAACAATAATGTTGAATGCAGAAAAGAAATTTTCAACTAAATCCCAAACTTCATTCCTATAAGATCTCAATCTTGGGTGCATATTTTGACACTGATTCCTAACTTGTTTGACAATAAGCTCAAAATCATTGTATACACTTAAGTTCTGCACCTTAATACTTCTTGCTAACTCCATTCCTAGAGAAAATATTCATAGTCTGTTACATTATTGGTTACATCAAATTCAATTTTGTATGATTGGGTAATGTTTTCTTTATCTGGAGAAATTAATATAATTCCAACTCCTGCTCCTTCCTTTGAGCAAGAACCATCAAAGAACATTTTTCAAATATCAGTTTCAATGGTTTTAGGTTGATCAATAATATATTCAATAATAAGTAGATTATTTTGAGAATTATTTACAGATAGTTCAAAACACCCAAAGTCTTGGTCAACAACATAAATAGGATGATTCCTAGCCTAATCAACTCTACAAATAATGTTCATAACTCTGACCTCTCTATATAGCCTGCGATCCTCACCCATACACTAGAATAATCGCATAAGACATATCCATTTGTAGACTCTCTCCTATTTTAGCACAACAAGATCTTAACAATAGCATGCCAAGTTTTGGAGGGATGTTAGTGACTACTATGTCTAAAACCACACTTTCGATAGGGATCTGAGCGAAGGTTACTACCAAAACTTTAATGAGTCAAAAACAAGGAACTTTCTTGGAGTCAAAAGTGTAAAGATCGTGGTAAGTTCTAGTGACTTCTAATTGCAACTGGTCCATGATCACTTTACACATTAGATTATGGGAAGCCCCAAAATCTAGCATACAACTATACAGTAGGAAATCATGAATTTTCAGAGTCACTTAAAATGGTGGCACATTCTCATCTATCATGTCAGAGCTAGGACCAAAAACTACTGAGGGTTTTGTTGTCCTGCAGGTTTATCACATCTCCTTCAACATCCACACTCGATGTCTGGATCCATTTTCAAACTTGTTTCTTATACCCTGGATTTTTTGATAGTTCAACTAGGAGAATTGGTATTTTAACCCTTTCCAATTCTCTTTCAACATTAAAGGTTGTCAAAACAATTTTATCAATTTGACTTGTTTCACCTGTTTGATTTAATGGCTGAATGATAGTTGTTTAGGTTTCAACAGATTTTATTTGAGGTTCATTTTGAATGGGACCTTTTGGAGGTCTACCAGGCCCTACCCTAGGTCTAAGATTGTATCTTCTATTCAACTCACCAATTAGGAATTCAGAGAAGGCTTGGTATTTAGAAATTTGATTGTCTTCTTGATTTTGGGAAGACTGATTTAAAGGGTGAGGAGTAATAGAATTATGTACATATGAAGAATCAAAATTATTTATATCTTCAGAAATTAGAGGACCAATATCATCTGGTTGTTGGTCATCAATCATTAGAGGAGGTTGGATCTATTGATCAGTGTTAGGCCTCTGTAAAATTTGATTTTGAGAGGCTCTTCTAAATTGATTCTGTGGTATAACAACAATTTGTTATATGGTTCTAGTCTGAGTTTCAATTTTAGAAACCCTATTAGATAGGTTTCTAAGTAATGATGTTATCTCATCTATTTTTTTATCATCGTTGTTGGTATTTGAGGAAGATCCTTCCTCCTTAGCCTTCATTTTTCTTTCATCATTTTCAACCTTGGCTTTGAGTTTAGATGAAGCTGATCTATTAGCCTCAACTTCTATAGCATTAGTTTGCATATCCTAAAGGCTCAGAGATATCCTTTCCCTAAGCATGACTGCAAGGTCATTATCAAAGGCTTTGGAAAACCTAACCTTTGCTTCTGCAACAGGAGGTTTGCAATCAAGAGGCATCTTGTGGTAAAGTTTACTAAATTGTTTAATGAAATCTGCCACAAGTTCTCCATGGTTCCTTTTAAGCTCTTCAAACTCAGAAAGGCGGTAAATTACATCATTTTTGACACCCCACTGATTCTTGAATATAGTAGTTAAATCATTCCAGGATTGAATTGAATCAACCCTCAGTTGCCTAAACCATATCCTAACATTTCCCTCTAAATAATGAACAAATAAACACATATATACATCCTCATGCTCTATATTCATATTATCTACAAAATCTAGTAATGCAGCTAGATGATCTTCTATAGACAATCCAATTTCACCATTAAACCTGGGCAGGTGTTTCAAATACCTATCAAGAATTTTTTTTAACTGGTTGGGAAGATGCAGGGAAACATATCTAGCTTGGATTATAGGAAGAAATGCCATATCTAAAGATAAAGAAGAAGATGATTCAATAGAAGAAGTTGGAGACGATGTAGTGGAGGATGATGAGGCAAGTGGTGAAGCAGTGGGTGAAGATGGAGGGGTAAAGGTGGGAGGAGGAGAATGGGAATGAGGTGGATACCTAAAAGTTTTCAAAGGTGTTTTTATTACTAACTTCTAAACCTCTGTTTCAACCTGCTCTTTACTTTCAAACAACAGGTTTGAATGTACAGAGAAGGTTTCTTCAGGTTGGGCAGAAGTGGATGGGAATGTATAATGAGTGGGGGAGATAAAATAAATTGGTTTTAGCTCTGGCAAATGTACATCTAGTTCTTCCTCTGACTTGGGAGTATCTGAAAATATCTTAGGAAGTTTGTAAGATTCCAAAGATTGGACTAAGAGAGCTAACTGCAGATCAACTTCTTTAGATAAAAGTTCTAAAACCCTAGGTGTTATATCAGCCAAATCTAATTTGGATGGAACATAGCTAAAGGGATTAGAAGATGGAATATCTTCAGGTTGTAATGGTACAACAGAAGAAGCATAAGCTTTAAATCTCCTTCTAAACGAGGCCTCTCTCAACAATCTCTCAAGATCAGATAAAGGATATATAAATTGAGATTCAGAGTGAGTTGTTGTAAGCTTTGAAGGAGCATTCTTGGTCTATTGGAGTCGCCAGGTGAATGATTTTTAACCTACAATTTCTTTATTCACCTTAAAGGAAAAAAATTTAATCGTTTTCCCAGGGAAAATAGTTCATTTTTCATTCCCCAACAACAACGACAGTTTGATGTTGTCCTATGAGATTACTCTACGTCAGTTAGTCATGCTAGAGCATATAAAATGTTTTGTTGGTTTTTAAATTTATGGATGACCACTGATATGAATTATGAAAACAGGTGCTTAAGCCTTAACAATTACTAAGCTAAATAGAAGGGTTGTTATTTGTCTAGCTATAATTAAATTGATTTAAAGTAAATTAAATACAATAATATTGATGAAGTATAAGTTGCTAAATATTCAAACATAATATTTGACTGGTTATAAGCAAAGAATACAGGCAAACAATGTTTCCTCTAGAAGAAAAATATATTCAAACAAATGCATATTTGTGTGACAATTAATTGATATAGGGGGGTTTATAATAACAAATAGTCTTATAATCTAGTCCCTAGTTATTGCTGATAACTTCACAGGGTATTTAAGGCTGACTAATACTCAGTATGATCTTACCTAGATCTCTGCATAAAGACTCAAATATATGAAGAAATACATAATGAAATAAGCACATATGAATACTTACAAGAAGACAGAACTATAGTAGGAAAAATCATAATCCTTTCATTAACTTTGCAAATCTCCTACTCGGTTACAATTATGTTCTCAATGCTCATCCAAGGGTTCAACCCTTAATAACCTGAAGGAGGAGATATTGATACAAAATGTTCTACTAGATATTTTCAAAACAAAATTACAAAAATAATACAAAATTGGAGAAATTTCAAAACTGCTAAGTGCTGACACTATCCTTTAGGAATCTGTTTATGATGTGGTCCCTAAAACATGTTGCCCAGTTGTCCTTCAGTTGTTGATGAAAGTTACTCAATAACTTCACACAAGTGATCCCATCGGTATTCACTTGGTATGACAAGATTTACCAATTTTCTATAGATTTCATCAACCTCGGCGTATTTCTCGAAAGTGGGCTTATTTACAAAAAGATGTTTAATTTCATGCTTAATAGTCAATCAAAATCTAGTTCATCTAATGCTTGCTTCCCTGTAATATGCCCCTTTATACCTGTAAAGTTTGATTAATCAGTGGCTATGGTATAAAGCTTCTCGAAGTATTCTTGCAGAATGATCATCCTGTCATTTAGGGTCACTAATCCTAGCAGTCCTCTCTAATTCAGTAAATTAAATTTAAAACGAAACCTTTGGACATAAGTATTCAAGGTTTGAAACTTAGTATCTAACAGAGTCATCCTGTTATTTTTCTTCGGGGCCATGATATAACAGTGTTGTAATGTTGAATGACAGAAAAGTGCAGAGGTAGCTAAGAGGATACTTCCAGTTATAGACTCGGCTTAACAAAGAATTTACAGAAAAGAATAGTGAACAGAAATAGTGAAAGAACACTAGAAGAAAAGGAAGATGTAATGGAGGAGATGAATATTTATAAGGAATTAAGACTACTGTTACAGGAAGAGGCCACTGTTGATCTGCTAATCAAGAAATTAATGCATTAAAGGGAAGAAAAAGCAGCAACGGGAAGGAATTAATAGTGACAATGGATATGCGGGAATGGTTAGGGGATATCAGGCGAGGGCACGTGGCATGGAGTGATTGGAGGAGGATGGCGCGGGAGGAGTGACCGTTGGCACGGTATCGGGAAGCACGGGAGTGTGGATGGCGAATTTCAGAGGAGGGGGTAGTGGTAAGTGGTTTGGAGTGGGGGCGGGTGTGAATTGTTGAGAGAGTACCACGTACATGAGGGGCCCACACAGGCAAAACATTTTTTCATGCCCCCCCCCGCCATTATCTCATTTCGTAGCGAGGGGATGCGAAGAGGCTTCCCCTCATTGATCTGGGCGGGAAGGCGGACGACCGTCGATCTTTGCAAGAGCTTTATCACTTGTGGAAAAATGATTCTGTCATATATAAATTTGGTTAAAAAGCATAAAATGTGTTTATTTACAAATATTAATCACCCTTTTTTTCAAGGTAATTAAACAATAATGAAAATTAATCTAACTAGGGTGCATTTATACTATTTGTCCTTAACAAACAATTTAACTAATCTAAACCTAATCCAAACCAACTTTAGGCCAATTTTTAAGCATATCAGGACTTTTATTTGTCCTGATCTATTCAAAATTCGAATTTTCAACCAAGATTAAACTGTTTGGTTGAATTTATTCTCTAGTCTAAAACAAAAATTTAAATGATCTCATTAAGATTAAATAGTTTGATTCAGATCAAAAGAAAAGGTTGTGGCATTAAAACAAGATGCACAAAGACATTTATTATTACAAATGGAATTTATTCATGAAGTGGCATTTAAGAAAGCACACTTATACAAATCTTTTGATTTTCTTTTGATGGGGATCTATTTCATCTCTCCCCTTCTTTTTTTTTCATATTTTCATTTTTCCTTTATTTTTTCATACCCTCTTTTATAAAATGACAATTAACTTATCAAAAATAAAGCATGTTACAACATCAGCTCTAACTAGGAGTTGCTTCCTCTTGCAGGATGCAGAGAACTTGCAGATCCATGTGCCTTCTCCTCGGGCTAATGGGGTCTTCTGTTGAAGCAAATAGACACTGCATGTAAAATAAAACTCTCCGGTAAAATACATTGGTGAATGAATGGAAACCTCTCAATACTGAATATAGTGCTTCAAGTACTTCCCATTGAGAGGCAATGACGAATACTCTCTCTCCAAATTCTGCAGAATGAAAGTGTTATTACCCTTGACCTGAACAATACTAAAAGGTCCCAACCAAAGGTTGTCAAAATTTCCATGTTTGCCTTTGTCTTCTCTCCTAGCATCCCATCTCAGTACCAAATCACCTTTCCTGTAATCTCTTTCCCTGGATTTCCTATCAAACAAGATTTTCATTTTACTCTGGTATTTCTTAATCTTCTACTGTACTTTATCTCTATCCTCATTCAATTCTATGATCTGATTTATTCTTTGAGAGAAGTCACCAATCTCTTCATTTGACTCTTGCAAAAACTTAAAAAAAAGACAAGCTAAATGTGTGGGAAATATTTCTTCTTTAACATAAACATGTTGAAAAGGGGATTTACCTGTTGATCTTTTGGCTGAAATCCTGTTGGCCCAAAGCGCATAAATAAGATGACTGACCCAACTCCTTTATGATCCTCCAATGTTTCATTTATTACTCTAAACTAACTTTTATTTAAGGACTCTACTAGTCCATTTCCCTGTGGATAATATGGTGTAGAATGATGCAACAAGATCTAATATTTGTGATGGAACTCAATCATCTTAGTACTATTGAGTGCTTGTGCATTGTCCGTCACTATTTGTTGGGGGCATCTAAATGTAGACAATATGTATTCTTCAATAAAATTGATAACAACAATATCAGTTCCATTTCTGACTAGGATGGCTTCTACCCATTTGGTAAAGTAGTCTGTGGCAGTCAATATCCATCTGTGTTGACTTCTTGATGGAGGATGAATTTCACTAATGAAATCCAATCCCCATTGAAGGAATGGTGCCTAGATTAAGATTGGAACCAATGAAAGAGATGCTAATCTCTGCTTTCCAACAAACATTTGGGATTGTGTACAGCTCCTAACCGTTGCTCCTACCTTTGCAAAAAGATTAGGCCAATAAAATCCTTCCCTTAAGATCTTATATGCTGTGGCCCTCCAAGCATAGTGACCTCCACAAATTCTTGCATGAAATTCATCAATGATCCCCTCTGTTTCATTCTCTGTTAGGTAAAGTAAAAGGATATTAAGAGGATCCTTCCTATACAATTTTGCATTCACAATACAACACTTTACAACTTTCAATTTCAGTGTTTTACATCGATTTCTGGTAAATTCAGCTAGATATTCAAATTTTCTAAGAAAATTCACAATGTCAAAGTACCAATCTGATAACAATTGTTTTTCATTAATGTGAATCAAAATTGTTTGATATGATGCAAAAGGTTCTCGTGGATTCTCCTGTATGGGGATTTCAGAATGTTCTTGCATATTCTTCTCAGTTGGGCTCTCAGAAAGTTTTTGTGGATTATTTTCAGTTGGGCTCGTAGAAGTTTCTTATGGATTATTCTCAGTTGGGATGTCAAAAACATAATATATTCCTAATATCTCACAATTGGATTCAATAAGGAGTTTGGCTAGGCCTTGACCTTTTACCAGTTTGGTAGTCTTCATGATGAACTCACACTCTAAAATTTTAGTTATCCATCTCCCTCTCCTTCCATCAGTGTCAGGTTGAGTTAGAACAATTTTGACAACACTATTAGGTACATAGGCAATGATAGAAGAGTGGAGGCGATAGACTCTAAAGGCTTTCAGAACTTGAACTAAAGAGTAGGCTTGTTTTTCAATGATGTCATACTTTAGCTCAACATCTCTCATAACCTTACTAAAAAAGGAAGTGGGTTGGTCATCTCCATCTTTGTTCCTTTGCAAAAGAGCAACAGCTAATGTGGTTTTAGAAGCAAAAGAAAATGCACTGAAAGGTTGGGAGTAATCTTGAATGGCTAAGATGGAAGTTTTTGCAATGGCCTTTTTAATCTGATCAAATGCATACCTAGTAGGAAAAGTCGATTTGATTTCATGGTTCATTTTCAGAATATCAGTTATGTCCTTAACTATTTCAGCATAGTTAGGGATAAATCTTCTTAAAAAAACAATTTTGCCAAGGAAAGCTTGAACTTCCTTCTTGTTCCTTAATAATATGAGTGCTTGAATTACTGAGACTCTTTTAGGATCAATAACTACTCCTTCTTTGGAAATGATGTGGCCGAGCAATTTTCCTTCTTGAAGTGCAAACAAAGAGTTCTTGGGATTAAGAGAAATCCCAAATTTCCTACACCTGTCAAAAACCTTTCTCAAATGCTTCAAATGTTTTTCATCAGAATTGGAAAAAATAGTTAAATAATATAAGTAAATAACATCAAATTTATTGATCTTACCTACAAATTAAAGGTCTGTAGCATGTTAAAATGTGCCTCCAACATTAGTTAACCCAAAATGTATCTGATTATACATAAATGTGCCCCATGGAGTTGTAAATGCAGTTTTTTCTCTATCCTCTCGACTAAGCTTACTCTGATTATATCCAGAAAATCCATCTAACATGGAAATTCTCTGGGCTCCTGAAACTTTCTAAAGTAATTGATCCATCTTAGGTAATGGATAAATTTCAATATTTTCATCGGGTGAATCAGAAAGTGGATTTTTGGGAACACCATTATGATCAAAGAGCTCCTCAAGAGGGATTAACCCTTTTGAAATAAAATTGTTAGAGAAATGGATAATGTTATGATCAACAATTGTAGAATCAAATTGTAGTGTTTTATTTTCGTTGTCAATTTCAAGATTATCAAGTGGTTCTTCCTCAACTTGCATGTTTGAGAATCCATCTATGACTTGCAAAAATGATTTTAGTTGCTCGTCATCATAAAAGAAATTCCAGTACTTAAGATTCTCAGGAATAGATGGTCTATACTTGACTTGAATTTGATACTAGACAAGCATTTTATCAAGGATTTTAAATGAACTTGCAGAAACAGCGAAGGAATCTTCATGAATGTTTTGATCTCTAGGAATAGCAGTAATATTGAATGCAGAAAAGAAATTTTCAACTGAATCCAAAACTTCATTCCTATAAGATCTCAATCTTGTGTGCTTATTTTGACACTGATTCCTAACTTGTCTAACAACAAGTTTAGAATCACTGTATACACTTAAGTTTTGCACCTTAAGAGTTCTTGCTAACTCCAATCCTCACATAAAAACTTCATACTCTGTTACATTATTGGTTACATCAAATTCAAGTTTGTATGATTGGGTAATGTTTTCTTTATCTAGAGAAATTAATGCAATTCTAGCTCCCACTCCTTCCTTTGAGAAAGAACCATCAAAGCATATTTTCCAAATATCAGTTTCAATGGTTTTAGGTTGATCAACAATATCTTCAATAGTAATTTGAGTATTTTGAGAATTATTTACAGATAGTTCAAAACAACCAAAATCTTGGTCAACATCATAAATAGGATGATTCCTATCCTGATCAACTCTACAAACAGTGTTCATAAATCTAACCTCTCTATATAGCCTGAGATGCTCACCCCCATACACTAGAATAATGGCATAAGATATATCCATTTGTAGGCTCCCTCCTAGTTTAGCACACCAAGATCTTGACAGTAGCATGCCAAGTTTTGGAGGGATGTCAATGACTACTATGTCTAAAACCACACTTTTGGCATGCATCTGAGCTAAGGTTACTACCAAATCTTTAATGAGGCCAAGACAAGAAACTTTATTGGAGTCAAAAGTGTAAAGATCATGGTAAGTGCTAGTGATTTCTAATTGCAACTGGTCCATGATCACTTTAGGCATTAGATTATGGGAAGCCCCAAAATATAGAATACAATTATATAGCAGGAAATCATGAATTTTCATAGTCACATAAAACGGTGGCACATTCTCATCTATCATGTCAAAGCTAGGACCAAATACTACTAAGGGTTTTTCATCCTATAGGCTTATCACAACGCCTTCAACATCCACACTGGATGACTAAATCCATTTTGAAACTTGGTTCTTATATTCTGGATTTTTTGATAGTTTAGCTAGGGGAATTGGTATTTTAACCCTTTCCAATTCTCTTTCAACATTAAAGGTTGTCAAAACAATTTTATCAATTTGATTAGTTTCGCCTGTTTGATTTAATGGTTGAATGATAGTTGTTTGGGGTTCAACAGATTTTATCTAAGGTTCATTTTCAATGGGAAATTTTGGAGGTCTACCAAGCCCTACCCTAGGTCTAAGATCGTATCTTCTGTTCAATTCACCAATTAGGAATTCAGAGAAGGCCTGGTATTTAGAAATTTTATTGTCTTCTTGATTTTGTGAAGACTGATTTGAAGGCTGAGGAACAATATCATTATGTACAAATGAAGAATCAAAATTATTTATATCTTTGGAAATTAGAGGACCAATATCATCTGGTTTTTTGGCATCAACCATCAAAGGAGGTTGGATCTGTTGATCAGTGTTAGGCCTCTATAAAATTTGAGTTTGAGAGGCTCTTCTAAACTGATTCTATGGTTTAACGACAATTTGTTGTATGGTTCTAGGAGGAGTTTCAATTTTATGAATCCTATTAGATAGGTTTCTAAGTAATCGTGTTATCTCATATATTTTTTAATCATCATTCTTGGTCTTTGAGGAAGATCCTTCCTCCTTAGCCTTCATTTTTCTTTCAGCCTTTTCAGCTTTGGCTTTGAGTTTAGATGAAGTTGATATATTAGCCTCAACTTTTATAGCATTAGTTTGCATATCCTAAAGGGTAGGAGATATCCTTTCCCTCAGCATGACTACAAAGTCATCATCAAAGGATTTGGAAAAACTAACCATTTCTGCTGCAACAGGAGGTCTACAATCAGGGGGCATCTTGTGGTAAAGTTTATTAAATCATTTAATGAAATTTTCCATAGGTTATCCATGATTCCTTTTAAGCTCTTCAAACTCAGAAAGGTAGTAAACTACCAAATTTTTGACACCCCACTGATTCTTGAATATAGTAGTTAAATCATCCTAGGACTGAATTGAATTAGCCCTCAATTGCCTAAAGCATATCCTAACATTTCCCTCTAAAGAATGAACAAATAAATGCATATATACATCCTCATGCTCTATATTCATATTATATGAGAAAATATAGGAATGCAGCTAGATGATCTTCTACAAACAAGCTATTTTCACCATTAAACCTGGGCAGGTGTTTCAAATACCCATCAGGAAAATTGTTTAATTGGTTGGGAAGATGCAGGGCAACATATCTAGCTTCGATTATAGGATGAAATTTTTTGGCTTGTTGGGGCTTGACCCAGGTTCAGAGTTAATTAGCTAAACAATCCCTGTACTATTGGCCCTTTCGGCAACAGTCCATGGAGCGCAGACTGAGGTCTCACCTGAAGTGGTATGGGGGAGTGCTGGAACCAGGTTTCTACACCCTTGAGATGTCTGAGGGTTTGATTCCATCCAACTGTTAGTCCCTTCATGCGGGTTGCTTCGTGCACTTCTCAGCCCTTCGCACCCTGATATACTTGCCTTTGCGTAGCCCTAACCAGGGGTTGTGGGGCTTCCACGCTGCTGGAGCAGTGCTCTGCGCTATTCCCCTAAATCGCACCTAAGATATTACTTATCTTCCTATGCCAGTCAATTATCTTCATGTAAATGCATGTCTTACGTTATATTTATTTATACAACACATTCATATGACTTTGCACAGCAAATAAACGATACACTTGCAATTTATATGTAATCGCACATTAAAACAGGAAAAGATACACAGAAATATGGTAAACTTCTCTTTATTAATTCTTCCAATGGTTACAGACTCGACCTGCCCTACGCACTCAGCTGCGGAGCCTTCTCCTACTCTACGACCCAATCGACACACTTTACACTTCGACTCAATCTCTTAGACTCATCATGCTTCCATTCTATTAGCTATTTGCTATCTTCTACATGTAGAGCCTCGCTTTATTTATACAATCCCATGGTCCGCGGAACATGGGTAGGTCTATCAAGCTGAAATTACTTTACATAAACAAGGGCGGACAACCCTGTGACTCTATTATGACTTCGCACTCTATGTCCACAATTTCACGAAGCTTTTACAAAGGACTTGGTCAAAACTTGGGCTTTAAGCCCCAAAACATGCCTTGGGGAGATTCCATGCCCAACAGGCCCCAAACACAAACATCATGACTCGCCCTCGAGTCACACTGTCGGCACAGAGATCTTTGCGCGGAGTCCCTCCAATGCTGTCCGAACCGCTGCAACGTCGCCAGCACATTGAGCAGTTTCTTGCTGGATCTCATCTATGCGTTGTTCTGAGACTATGGTGTCAGAACTGCATCCCTACATCTGTGCCTGTGTCCCCTACATTTGCGCGAGCTTGCCTTCAATTGCTGTTGTGATGGTGAAGGCCTCATTGATCTAAGGCTGAACGCGTGCCTTCAAGACTGCTTCTTTGTGTTGTGTTGCATCCAGTTGTTCTTTCAGGGCTCTGGCCTGTTGCATCCACGCGAGCCTCTAAGTGACGGCCACAATCTGCACAATTCCTTTGATGTTGTCATACTTCCGCTGGAGTTCTCGTGCCTCTGTTTTTAAGTGATGGATGTTGGGGTCCTCTTGCAGGTTTTTGAGACCTCAAATGACTCCTCCAATATTCGGGTGCAATCCCTCACTGCACTTCCGATTTCTTCTAGTCCCGCTGTAATAGCGCTGACGTGTTTTTCTCTTATTTCTGAAGGGGTGGATGACTATGCCTTCAACCACAGCTTTGCGATCTAAAGGTTCAACTCCAGTTGAACCTTTTTCATTTCCTCCCGCACCTCGCGCACCCTTGCTGTTAGCCTATAGATGCACTCCTTTGCTAGTGTGTCTGTTGGGATGGACAGCTCAAGGATGCTTTGACAAGCTTCATTTAGTACTTATGCCAGCTGCCAATTCTGCGACACGACTTCGTCGCACTGCAAGCTCAACTGTTCCATGTTGATCTTCTGCTGGCTTACTACTTGTAATGCGCGACTCTCCCGAGCCCGCAGTTCTGCAGTAATCCCATCCTGCAAAACGTATAATGTCTCTCACAGGAGTGCAGCCATGTTGACTCTAATACCCTTCAGTGCGCTAATCGCATGCTTGTCGGCTTCATTGGTTTTTCCCAGTGCCCCTTCCGACAGCACTATGGTATTTGTCACCCGAGTGCGCAACATCTGTTCCACTATAGTTGTCCCTACTGCAAGGTTGGTGGAAAGGGTACCAGCTTGAGGAGTGCGCACCTGCAACTCCTACAGCTGCACTCTAAGGGCCCCCAACACAATCTGGTTCTCCAACACAAAATTCTGGAGGGTCTCAGAGGTGATATCATGCACTGTCTCGCTGATGTCACGTAGATCACCCTCGATAAGGGTGATCGGGTCAATAGACAACTTCGATGCCTTGACCTTCTTGCATGACCTCGTCCGCTCGGTTGGGTGTTGGGGCTTCAGCTGTGTTGATGCGGTTTGTGGGTCTATGCCTCCCTCCTCTTCCTCTGCTTCTTGCCCATGCGAAGGCGACTTTTGGCCCTCGTGCACCTTCACGGCTACCTCCTACGCTGCTGCTACTGCTGTTGTTCCCTTGTTCTGTTCAACTGCTATTTGTGCAGCGTCCTACGCCTCTTGCGCTTCTACAGCTGCTGCCTCCTTCCTTCTCTCTGCCGACTGTGCCATGCGCAATTTGGCCTTCTCTTTCTTCCTTTGCACCGCAGACTTCTCCATTACCGCGATGTCTGGAGTGCACCACTCTAGCGGCCATGTCTCCAATACATTAAAGATTACATCGTCCGTGGCTACAAAGGGTAGCTCTGTCCATTGCTTGGCTAGGTCCTTGCGTGCTGTGATGTATATGCTATGGAGGTATGCTTTAAAATCTACAAAACTTTGTAGGTTGTTGTAGACAGTGGGTGATAACTGTGGCTTGCAGTTGATCCCCATTTTGAGGTTCATCTCCATGAACACCCAGAATATCTTACAGTCGTGGATTTGGTTTGCATCCTTTGTGGCCCAGAGCGAAGCGTTCTTTGTGGCCTCCAACAGATCCTATCAATTGTGGGGAACTGGCTGTCCTCCATCAATTCCCCTACCATGAGCACTATGGACAGAAAAAGCCATGCATAGTGGAATGTTTTTCCTTGTTCCTAAGCCTCACAAAAATTCTTCGAGAATTCCTTGCAAACGAACTCGGACTAGTTAAACTAGTGCCCCTCCGTGAACTGCTTAGCAAGTGCTACCACCGGCACACGTACCTTGTCTACGCGGCACTTGCACATAACCTTACCTGCCAGTATTTGCGTCACCACTCTTACTTCATTGTCGTTGATGTTGGATATGGCATAGCCCCTCTTCTTATTTTCCAATTTATGCTTCTTCTTCATGGCCTCTGTGATGGCCACGTCACTGCTTTTCCCCTATGAGATAGCTGCAGGGTCCTCTCCTTTATATGGAAGTCGGGTAATGCAATGAATCAAGTGGTCCATGATGGGGATGGGCTCCTCTAGGCATAAACACCCACGATGCACCAGGCAGAGCAGCTGCCTGATGACGAAAGTTGTTATTAGGGCACGGTGGAAATTCGGCACCTAGAGTAGGTTAAGTATCCTTGCCTTTTCCACTCCACGCAACCACTTTTGCGGCTCTAATTTGGTAACCCTCGCCGTGGTGTTTTGCTTATGCTTCATGACATGTGCAGTCTTTAGGTGAGGGAACTTCTCGTGGACAACGAGGTCCCAATCTTCAAATTTTAAGCTAGGCACCCATCCCAGGTGTGTGCCCTCAAAAATGATTTTATCTGGGAGGAGCAGGGTCTGAGAGAGATCTTGCTCTCATCAAGATCCTTGGGCACTTTAGCCTTCCCCTTCCGCGGGGGGATATAGGCAGGAAGCTTTGTTGGAGGGTTTTCAAGCTCAGTTTCCTCCTCCATGCCTTCATCCTCGACTTCTTCAATGATAATGTCCTTCAATTCTTCCTCCTCCTTGTCGATTTCTATGTTAACAACTTTCCCCTTCTCCTCCATTGTCAGCCTAGTGCGCAATGGGTTTCGCGGGGACACACATATGAGAACCATCGCCTGTTTGTCTTTATTTGGTCTTGGCATGCACGGTGATTTAGGGATTTCTGCCACAATCCCAGTGCCTTCAGGGGCATCTCCCATAGTCAGGGCCTACGCAGCCTCTTCAGCGGTCATCTCTGTGATTTCCATAACTTCCTCAGATGTTGCCATCGTGTCTGACCAGAAATCTATCACTCGCATACTCAGGGGCTCAATGAACATTCTACACAATTCAAACATCACTCTGCTCAGGCTACGCAGGGTATACAATTGCTCAATTCGCAAATGACCAAATTTTTTTTGCTAGGCAACCCTTTGTAATTTATAAGGCCTTTTGAATTTGAATTCGACCATTCCCCCCAAATCTGGTTCATTAATGCTCCCTTGGCGAGAGATTTTCCCAAATCTTACCCATAAATTGCATCTTAAATGCCTGCTGCCCACTCCATTTGGTCTCAAGTCAAGCATCCCATCGTGAATAGTGACTCCAACGGTCACATTCGGGTTAACCCATGTGGCAGTGCAGCCCTCCTTGCGCGGTCACAGACCTTGTGACTCTTTGGTTCTGCGCGCAGCTCCAACATCGCACAGCTCCCAAGCAGAGTAGTTTATAGTCCCATGCCTCCTTTCAACTGCCTGGAGTGCTAAGACTGTACTTCTCTTGGCTAGTTAGGTGGCTGCTCCACCTATATATGGTTTCATCTGGTCATCCATCACTTTTCCTAGAAAATACCCACCTTTTATTGTTACTAGCAACGTCGCGCACTTTATCCTCTACTGCGCGCCTCCCTGGTTGATTTGTTTAGTAATGGGTGGTCCAAGCCAAGGCATCAAACTGATTAATTCGTAACGATAGTCCTCAAACTTATTAGCCTGATCGCGCACACCCTGTTTTATCACCCTGCTCTTCTTATCGAGAAAATCTTCCTTTATCTCATCCTCTAGCTTTTTTACTTCCACTTCTACCAGAGCACTTTTCGCCCTTAATCGCACCCTATCTTTCCCAAGTTCTTGGAGCCTAAAATTTCCTTGTTGGATTTCTTCTTCCAAGGTTCCGCGAACTTTCGTATCTACTGGTGCTCTCATGTGCGGACTAGATATTTCATGTGCTATGGGGATTACAATGTTCACTTCATACTCTAGCCTTGGAGGTGCCTGCGCCGTCAGGTTCTTGCATGCGGTCCTATAAGCCCATAGAACCGCTGGTATGTGCAGGTCCCAGTAAGTCCGCTTTGCATTGTGGACCTTGTTCATCGCTTCACATACTTTGTTAAAGGCTTCTGCGTGGATAATCTTCTGCGCACTTGGTCTTTCCATACTTTGTGGTTCCGACTAAAGGGGTTGTTTGTGCCATGGCCTTGCCCACACCTGCTTACTGACTGTGTCTCCTAATTCGAAGACTGTGTACATCCGTGTAGGTTTCGCACCATATGCCTGCATCCATCTGGATAGGTGGGCATGCAGACCATTTCATCCAACAATCTTGTCTGTTAATTGCATATAAGGCTTCCCAAACTGCATGTGCATCATCCTTTTGCATTCACACCAATCCTCAAAACTTCTTTGGTGCGTACCCCACCACTTCGCGGGCGTAGCGCACAGTACCCATTTCAAATCTTTGAAACATTGTTGTTCTAGCACCTCACATTCAAATCTATTCAGGAAGTCATCTACTTCACTTAACCCATCATGCGTAGGAAGATCCCTTACCTCCTCAATACGCAGTGCAACAATCTCGTCATCATGTTACAGTTCGACGTGGTTCCTCATGTAACCAGTTCTGCCATCATTCTATTTCCTCATCCGAATCCAATGTGCATGAGCTTTCACGCTCCGATGATATTCTTCCATCCGTGGTCAGATTCACCCAGTCTTGCTCTTGTGCGGTTATATTGTAGATGTAGTCCAAGTCATCATTGGTGTCGTAGTTGTGCACTGGCTCTGTGAAGCACGATCCTTCTGCAAGGTCCAAAGTTACAACTATGTGCAGAGTATTCTTTTCAAAAATCATCTTGCGCTTCTTCATATTTATCACCCCATTCATGTCAGTGGCCCAATCTATTCCTAATAGTGCCTAGTAGGGATTGTTGTCATCAACATTCTGTATCACTTTGAAATCTGCTAGTGCACTTTCTCCTTCGATATCTACTGTGATTCCCTGAAATCTCCCCATAAGTAGGATCTTTTACTTGTTCACCACTTGCAGTTGGATAGGAGACAATTGCAATGTAGGCCTTCCCATGCGCTCACATGTTTACTTCAGTAGGTTGTTCGTGTTTGATCCTAGATCTAGAATCACTTGGCCTATCTCATATTCCCCAATCTGCGCGGTCAATATCATCTCCCTTCCTATTCACATTGTGTGCTTACCAAGCTTCCAGACTACCTGTAGTTCTCCTGGCATGGTCCTAGCGCATCTATTTATGATTTCCTGCAGCCCCTTTATAGCCTTGCTATCACGCAGCAACTTCATGCATGTTTCCAGGAACGTGGTGAGCATTAATGGGTCCAATTCCGACTCCAGTCTATCATTTCTTCCTGAAGTAGAGGCATCAGAGAAGTTGTTCTTGGCTTCCATGAAGGTTTCCTTAGTGCACTCCAAATCAAACTCTGGTTCCTTTGTTGGAGCCTTGCGAACCTAAGTACTTTCTTCAGGCTGCTTGCCTTTGTCATACCCTGTCATAATTCCACTTCGGAGCACAATATTCACATTAGGGTCTTCCTCGCATGACACAAACCTCATCATTTGTAGGTTCTGAGTTGGGGGAGGTTGGAGTGCTCCTTTATCGTGTAACCTTGTTGTTAGCCTGGGATAATCCTCCATCTCATGATGTATAATACAAGCATGATGGTCACGTTGGATTCGTACAATCGTGGGCATAATGTTCCAACCCTCCACAATTGTAACATCTTAGTTGTCTGTGCCCTCTTCCCGGTCCTCCTCCACCTCGGCCTTGTTCGCGCCCCTGAAATCTGGTTTGCACCATCCCTGCATTCTGATCAAGGGGTCGTGTTTCAGCCTGAACTCTGTAGGTAGGAGTCTAATCCATCATCAACTCATAACTTCTACAGGTGCACTCATCATGGTCTGCTAATCTATAGAAATTACAGAACAATTCTTTTGAATTATGTGTGTAATTTTGTAATAAGTGGCAATTTTCTGTAGCAGTCTTTCCTCCTATCTAACAAATCGCGCACCATAATGCAGGTGCCATGCTTGGTCCCTCTTGTGCCTCCGGTCTCAATGGCATTGGCCCTCCTCCCACGAGGTAATTTATGAACACTGGGCAGTGGTCCTTATCATGTCCCTGACCCTTGCACTTTACGCACCATACCTCATCGTGCACTTCTGGGCAAATTGTCCTATCTTGTTTCAAACTCTGCATCTCAAGGCACAAGTTTTTCAACTGTGCATGAATCTACTAAACGCCCACGTTGGGATCCTGTTTTGGGGTCTTGTGCAATCTCATTGCAACCTCCAAGGCCCTAGCCTTAGTTGTTAGCCTCTGTTGTGACGACACGTTCCTTAGATGCAGCGTTAACGATGCTACAAACCATTCGCATTGTTGTCCATCCGTCAATGTCATGTTAGCTTCACGAATTGTGCACTTTTGTCTCTGATCCAGATCCTAAGGGGTCTTGCCTGGTAGCATTTTGATTTCCTTAAACCCAATCATCGACTATGCCTCCGACTTTGGCCTACTAAATTCTTTGTTTAGCACAACTTGGATACCTACGATCCTCACATTCAGATTGTCATTGTAATGCTTAATGTACCACATCAGCGTGTCATCCTATAGAGCACTGACCAACGTTGCCTTCTTTATATTGTCATCCATGACTCCCTCCGCTTCCCATACAACTTTTATCATGAACCAAAACTAGTCTGGATCCTCATTCCCTACTCCCTTGAACACTGGCAACTTTATCGTTCTCACCATATTACTTTGCGGTGGTGGCAGAGGTGGTATGGGTGAAGATGGGGGTGAAGAAAGTGAAACTAGCGGCAGTGTGGGTGGGGGTGGTATGTGCGGAATTCTCTGATTTGTCAAATTGATCGCACTTCTTGGTGAGACCTTCATGAGCTCTTCTTCACCCCCTCGCGGAGGTGAAATCAAGGGGCTAGTTTCTAGTTCTATACTACCTTTGTTTCTGTAGATTCTCCCACTTCGTGTAGCCCCAAACATCAATTTATTCGCATAACCCGTTTTTCACACAGTAGCATTTTAATCCAAGTGTTCAAAGATTTAATGTACTTACCTCTCAACCCTTTGAGGAACCGTCGTTCTGCCTCACTATAGCTGAGTGAAGTATCTACCGCGAACTCGGTGATGAATCCTCCTATGATTCAATCAAGCCAATGATCAACAACGCATGCGATCTTATCCTCCGATGCTTCCAATATGTACACCAATTATGGAGTCCACACAATATGTCTATCGAGCTTACACCTTCCTTAGCTATCTGCTAGTTTCGTGATCCACACGTATAGCTCAGTGGGGAAAGATGCGAAGAAAATTTTTGTAGTTCTATGTATATAAGTAGCAGTCTAACCACTCTTCCATTGATAGTCGCGGAATCCTATTTTCCTGCACTGTGAACTCGTGAATCTTTCTGTCCAAGCAATCTTCAATTCCTTTCTTTGTTGGCTTCTCATGATACGACTTCAGACATCTTTATGCAGATCCTGATCCGAACAATGGAACTATTTTTTGGCTTGTTGGGGCCTGAACCAGGTTCAGAGTTAATTAGCCAAACAAATCCCTATACTACTGGCCCTTTCAGCAACAGCCTCTGGAGCACAGACTGAGGTCTCACCCAAAGTAGTATGGGGGGGTGCTGGAACTAGGTTTCCACACCCTTGAGATGTCTGAGGGTTTGATTCGGTCCAACTGTTAGTCCCTTCGCGTGGGTTGCTTCGTGCACTTCCCAGGCCTTCATGCCCTAATATACTTTCCTTCGCGCAACCCTAACCAGGGGTTGTGGGGCTTCCGCTCTGCGCTATTCCCCTAAGTTGCGCTTGATATCTTACTCATCTTCCTATGCCAATCAATTATCTTCGCGTAAATGGATGTCTTACATTATATTTATTTATACAACACATTCATATGAGTTGTTGCAGCAAATAAACAGTACACTTGCAATTTATACCCAATCATACATTAAAACAGGAAAAGATACACAGGAATATGGTAAACTTCTCTTTATTAATTCTTCCAATGGTTACGGACTTGACCTACCCTATGCACTCAGCTGCAGGGGCCCGCACACTCAACTGCGGACTACTAGGCCTCTGCGTACTCAACTGTAGAGCCTTCTCCTACTCTACAACCCAATCGACACACTTTACACTTCTACTGAGTCTCTTAGACTCATCATGCTTCCATTCTATTAGCTATGTGCTATCTTCTACACTTAGAGCCTCGCTCTATTATACAATCCCATGGTCCGTGGACCATGGGTAGGTCTATCAAGCTGACATTACTTTACAAAAACAAGGGCATACAACCCTATGACTCTATTATGACTTCGCGCTCTACGTCCACAATTTCGCGGAGATTTTACAAAGGACTTGGTCAAAACTTGGGCTTTAAGCCCCAAAACATGCCTTGGGGGGATTCCATGCCCAACAAAAGTCCATATGTAAATATGAAGCAGAAGACGATTGAGTAGAAGAAGTTAGAGATGATGTAGTGGAGGATGATGAGGTAGGTGGTGAAGAAGTGGGTGAAGATGGAGGTGTAAATTTGGGAGGAGGAGAATGGGAAAGAGGAGGAGACCTAAACGTTTTCAAAGGTGTTTTTATTACTAACTTCTGGACCTCTTTACTTTCAAACAATGGGTTTGAATATATAGAGAAGGTTTCTTTAGGTTGGCCAGAAGTGGATGGGAATGTATAATGAGTGGGGGAGATAAAATCAGTTCGTTTTAGCTCTAGTAAATGTACATCTAGTTCTTCCTCTGACTTGGGAGAATCTGAAAATGTTTCAGGAAGTTTGTAATATTCCAAAGATTGCACTAAGAGAGCCAACTGCAGATCAAATCCTTTAGATAAAAGTTCTAAAACCCTAGGTGTTATATCAGCCAAATCTAAATTGGGATGGAACAGAGCTAAAGGGATCAGAAGCTTGAATATCTTTGGGTTGTAATGGTATAGAAGAATAAGCAGAAGCTTCAAGTATCCTTCTAAATGAGGCCTCTCTCACCAATATCTCAGCATCAAATAAAGGAGATATAGCTTGAGAGTCAGAGTGAGATCTAGTATGTTTTGAAGGAGCCAACATGGTCTAGTGGAGTCACCAGGTGAATGATTTTCTTTATTCACCTTAAAGAAAAAGTTTTTAATCGTTGTCCCAGGGAAAATAGTTCATTTTTCATTCCCCAAAAACGACACCAGTCTGATGTTGTCCTACGGGATGACTCTAGGTCAGTTAGTCATGTCGGAGAATCTAAAATGTTTTGTTGGATTTTAAATTTATGGATGACCAATGATATGAATTATTGAAAACAAGTGCTTAAGCCTTAACAAATACTAAGCTAAATGAAAGGGATTTTATTTATCTAGCTAAAGTTAAATTGATTTAAAGTAAATGAAATATCATAATATTGATGAAGTATAACTTGCTAAATATTCAGACAACATATTGATTGGCTATAAGCGAAGAATACAGGCAAACAACGTTTCCTGTAGAACAAAATATATTCAAACAAATGCATATTTGTGTCACAGTTAATTGATATATGGGGGTTTATAATAACAAATAGTCTTATAAGCTAGTCCCTGGTTATTGCTGATAACTTCACAGGGGATTTAATACTGACTGATACTCAATACGATCTTACCCAAATCTCTGGATAAAGACTCAAATATATGAAGAAATACATAATGAAATAAGAACATATGAAATCTTACAAGAAGATAGAACTATAGTAGGCAAATTCATAATCCTTTCATTAACTTTGCAAATCTCCAGCTCGGTTACAATTATGTTCTCAATGCTTATCCAAGGGTTCAACCCTTAATAACTCGAAGGAGGGGTTATTTATACAAAATGTTCTACTAGATATTTTCAAAACCAAATTACAGAAATAGTACAAAATTGTATGAATTTCAAAACTGCTAAGTGCTGGCACTATCCTTTAGGAATATGTTTATGATGTGGTCCCCAAAAAGTGTTACCCAACTGTCCTTTAGTTGTTGATGAAAGTTACTCAATAAATTCACACAAGTGATCCCATCAATCTTCACTTGGTATGGCAATATTTACCAATTTTCTATAGACTTCATCAACCTCGATGTATTTCTCGAAAGTAGGCTTATTTACAAAAATATGTTTAATTTCATGCTTAATAGTTAAATAAAAATCTAAAGCTTCTAATGCTTGTTTCCCTGTAATATGCCCCTTTATACCTGCAAAGTTTGATTTATCAGTGGATATGGTATAAATCTTCTAGAAGTTGATGGCGTGGGTGCAGACGTTAGGGATAATCTTCCCAATTTGGCGGCAATCTCCTCAATATCAGTCTCAATTTCCCTTGAAGCGTCTTCAGGCGTATCAGTCATTAAACTGATAGCTTCATTTTTTTTTCCACCGAGCCACAACCTTACTAAATTATTGAACCACGCTTTATTTGTATCGGCAGTAATTCTAAAAGAATTACGCCAAACTATCAGAGGCTTTATAAGAGGGATTATACACCCAACACTATCGGCGGCCTTATTATGGAAGGACTTACGCATACATTATCGGACAGTAATTCAACAGAATTACTTTATAATATAATCGCGTTTTATGTTGTGCCTTCCCCTTTTCCCTGATACGATATCGGGATTGCTATTGGCGGATCTCCAAAGTTCAACTCCTCCAAGACGCGATGACCTCCTTGGACCTGATGCTCCCTTAAGCTGATCCTTATAATATTCAGCTCCTGTAAGTCGGAGATCTTACATAATAATTCCAAAGGCTCTTCTATAATGCGGTATTGGGTTCAAACCCGATAAGGGTAAGAACCAACATTGATAAGGCTTTACGCCCGCCCACTGTCCCCCTTAAGAGAATATTGTAATTACTCTGCGTAATTAGAGTTCTCCTCTGACTGTATAAAAATGAAATCAAAGTGTCGGTTGCCGTCACCACGAAAAGAAAATGACCCAAACTGCTCCAATACACAATAAAGGCATTAAGCGGAGAATAGTAATGCAATTTGACCCTTTCAATACAGAACGCAGTAAACTATTGAATACATGCATACATATTAACACGAAATCATTGATTTTTAAGAACGTTGAGAGAAAAGTTTCAATAATAATGCTTTTTGCACCGCTCCTCTCTAATGCGAGATTTGCTGCCACTTTATTTTTATAATAATAATGGATAGGTATTCTCAGACCTTATCTATTACAAAAGCATGCTTTTCATGGAATGCTTTAAAACGTGAAGCTTTATTACAACTTATCTATCCGTGATATAGATAGCATGTTTTATTCTCTACTCTTATCCTATTTTTTAACTGAAAAAACATAGAAATTGTAGGCTAAAGGACCCCACTCCCTTGCATGTAGATTATTTATTTTTATTTTTGGAATAAGTTGGAATAATTTTTCCCTCTGAGTCACACGCTCCTGCATCAGACTCCTGAGGACAAAATTCTTCATGGGCTCCTATCCATGAGCTCGTCTATAGATTTGCCCAGTTTCTGTAGAGCATCTTTCGTAACCCAAGTAGCTTCAGCGATTGGCTATCCCTTCCATTTTACCAGATACTGGAAGTACTCTCGTCTCCTTGTCTTCTTGTGCACCTTCTTGTCCAAAATTCTTTCTGGCTGTAAATTCTTTGCTGTGGGTAACTGTTTTACCCAGTTAATCTCTGGAGTCTCTTGATCCTATGTTGTATCATCTGTAGCTTCATTCTCATACTTATACAAGTCTGAAACATTAAAAATTGGTGATATTCACACACCAGGTGGTAATTCAATCTCATAAGCATTTGCAGAGAATTTCCTTAGTATCCTGCATGGTCCAATTTTCTTGGATTTTAACTTATTATACTCCCCTTTTGGAAATCTCTCCTTCCTGAGATGTGCTAAAACAAAGTCTCCAACTTCAACATTCACTTCTCTTCTCCTCATGTTTGCTTTGGTTTTTTACTTTATGTTGCTATCTTGCAGCTGCTGTTTCACCTGTTCATGTATCGCCTACATTCTTGAAGCAAAGTCTTCACCTTTTGCACTTCTCATTTCTTCTTTTCCCAAATTCCTTAATTCAGATATTCCTCTAGGATGCATTCCATAAACAATATGGAATGGGCTCTGTCCTGTGCTCCTGTTCGTTGAGTCATTATATGCGTACTCAACTTGTGGTAACACTTGATCCCATTGCTTTGGATGCTTTGCAGTAAGGCTCCTAAAAAAGATTGCCTAAACTTCTATTCACAACTTCGGTCTGTCCATCAGTTTGAGGATGATAGGCAGAGCTGAAACTTAATTTAGTCCCCAGCTTCTTCCATAGTGTTCTCCAGAAATGTCCCACGAACTTTGAATCCTTGTCTGAAACAATGCTTTTGGGCAATCCATGCAATCTTACAATTTCTTTAAAAAACAAGTTAGCAATGTGAGAAGCATCACTAGTTTTATAACATGGAATAAAGTGTGCCATTTTTGAAAATCTATCCACTACAACAAAGATTGAGTCATAACCTCTTTGAGTCTATGGTAATCCCAACACAAAATCCATACTTACCATATCCCAAGGCCTATCTGGAATTGGCAATGGAATATACAATCCTGTGCTCTGGCTTCTTCCTTTTGCATACTGGCAGACTTTACAATTTCTTACATACTTCTCTACTTCAGATTTCATTTTTGGCCGGAAATAAAATCTTTTGAGTTGCTCAAAAGTCTTCTTTGTACCAAAATGTCCTGCAAGTCCTCCACTATGCTTCTTTTTGATTAAATTCTCTCTCATCGAACAGGTTGGTATGCACAACTGATTTTTCTTAAATAACAGTCCATCTTGTAGGAAATAATCCAACCACTTTCTCCTATCCGCCAAGGCAGGATTTTTACAAGCCTCAAATGCCTCTTTAAAATCTGGATCAGTCTCATATAATTCCTTAAGAAATTCAAAACCCAACACTTGGATTTGACTTTCTTGAAGTAATGCATTTCTCCTACTTAAGGCATCTGCGACTTTGTTTGACTGCCTAGTTATATGCTTCAACACAAAGTGAAAACTTTGAAGATATTCTCTAGCTGAGCTTTTGCTGCTGCATTATAAACTGCAATGCATGGTTATCTGAATAAAGAATAAATTCTTTCAACATTAAATAATGTCTCCACTTCTTTAATGCCTGCACAACTGTGTAAAACTCCTTATCATAAGAAGAATACTTCCTTTTTGCATCATTTAGCTTTTCACTGAAATAAGCTATCGATCTATCCTCTTGGCTTAAAACTCCTCCAATTGCTTCTGCGCTGGCATCACACTTAACTTGAAAAGTTTTGTTAAAATCAGGAAGAACCAAAACAGGCTTTTCAGTTATTTTCTTCTTTAACAACTGAAAATTCCTCTCTGCTTCAATAGTCCATTTAAATGGTTGTTTATCCTTTTTGATGGTCTCAATAATAGGTGCATTAATCTTACTAAAATTCTTAATGAATTTTCTGTAAAAACTAGCAAGACCATGAAACTCCTTACCTCAAAAACACTTTTGGGTGAAGGCCACTCCACAATTGCTTTGATCTTCTCTGGATCCATCTTCAACCCTTCAACTGAGATAACAAATCCCAAGTACACCAGCTCCTCTTTCATGAATAAACATTTCTTCAGGTTCAACAATAGTTTTTCTTGTTGTAGCTTCTGCAGGACATAATTTAAATGCCTCAAGTGCTCCTCCTTGGACCTGCTATAGACTAATATATCGTCCAGATATACTATTACAAATTTACCAATGAATTTTTTAAGAACTTCATTCATAAGCCTCATGAATGTACTTGGTGCATTTGACAACCCAAAAGGCATCACTCTCCATTCATATAATCCTTCATTGGTCTTAAAAGCGGTTTTCCACTCATCCCTTCTCTTATCCTTATTTGATGATACCCACTTTTAAGATCTAGTTTTGAAAATTATTTTGCGCCAGACAAGCAATCCATTAAATCTTCAATTCTGGGTAGCAGAAATCTGTACCTGATTGTGATCTTATTAATGGCTCTTGAATCTGTACACATTCTCCAGCCTCCATCTTTCTTTGGGCTCAGCACTGTTGGCACCGCACAAGGACTCAAGCTTTCTTTGATCAACCCCTTGTCAAGAAATTATTGCACCTGTTTCTTAACTTCTTCATTTTCTGCAGGAGTCATTCTATATGCTGCCTTGTTAGGTAGGCTTGCTCCAGGAATCAAATCTATATGATGGCTGACTCTTCGAATGGGCGGTAATTCATTAGGCAAGTCATCAACAATAATATCACAATATTTCTCCAGCATTTCTTGAATTTCAATGGGTAAATCAGAAACTTTAGTGGAAGTCATTATTACCTTGGGCTTGCAAATTACAACAAAATTTACCTCATTTTCTTCAATCTGCTTCAGGTATTCCTTTCCTCCAAGTAACAGAGTTTTTGGATTAGTCTTCTGTCCCAGTACCTCTTCTTCCTGCAGAGGCAACAACGTATGATTGACACCATCCTTTCCAAACTTGTAGGTGTTTCTCTTCCCATCATGTATGGCTCCTTTGTCATATTGCCAAGGTCTTCCAAGAAATATGTGACATACGTCCATAGGCATCACATCACAAACAATTTTATCTTTATATTTGCCCACTTGAAATTCCACTTCACACTGTTCATTTACCAACAGTTGATGTCCCTTTTACAACCATGACACCTTGTAAGGTGTTGGATGCTTCATTGTCTTCAGCTTCAATTTCTCCACTACTTCTGTAGAGACCAAATTATCAGTGCTGCCACTATCAATGATCATCTGGCAACATTTCCCTTGAACTTTGCACACTGTCCTGAATAAAGTCTTCCTTTCTGGTGGTTCAGCCATCTCCTTTGCTGGTTTAAGTAGGACTTTATTAATTACCAGAGATTCTCCTCTTTCTGGTGTATTTACTTCTTCTATTACTACTTCCACTAGTGCCTCTCCCTCAACTGGAGAAACAATTGCATTCCTCTGCTTTGTTTCTGCATTCTCTGGGCACTCAAAAGCTCTATGTCCCAGCTTATTACATCTGTAACATCTTATTTCTCTGCCTCTTCCTCTGCCTCCTCTTCCTCTAGAAAAACTCCCTCTGCCTCTTGTATCACCTCCTGTGGGTGCATGCTGGGTTGAGCTACTGCTAGCTCCTTCTTTAGGTGCTGTAGATCTTCCACTACCACCTTGACTTCCTTTTCCTCTGAAGGTCCCTCTCCCTCTGGCAGACTGCTTCCTCATGAGTTTTTCTTCAGCTTTCAGTGCTATGTGATAAGCTTCCTCTACAGTTTTTGGAGACAACAAAATTATCTCATCTTGAATGTCCATCCTGAGGCCATTCATATATCTAGCCACCTTCTCATCTGTATCTTGGGCTTCTCCAGCTCTTATGCTCACCTTATAGAACTCTTCTGTGTATTCTTTTACTGTCAAAGCTCTCTGTATAAGATTTTGCATTTGTCTAAACAATGTTTGCTGCTAATTACTGGGCAAAAGCTTACCTTTTAACTTTTCTACCATTCTGCTCCAATTCTTGATTGGCTGCTTACTAAGTCTGCTCCTTTCCACCTGCACACCATCCCACCAGAGCACTGCATGGCCTTTTAATTTGGTGACAGCAAACTTTACTTTCTTCTCATCTTCCGTTTCTTCATAATCGAAGAATTTCTCCATGCTATTAATCCAGTCGATCAATTCTTCTGGATTTAGTCCTCCTTGGTATACCGGTACCTTGGTCTTTGGCCTGGCTGTGGATTTCAACACTGACTGGAAGAACCTCATCTCAGGAGTAACATGTACAGCTTCCTCGTCTTCTGTAGCTTCAATTTCGGGTTCACTGACATCTCCATCATCTATGTTTCTGTCTGAAGTTAACGCATCCAATCTAGCTCGTAGCTCTTCTATGGTTTCCATTATTTCAGCATTCGCAACAAGCCGTCCTCTTCCACCACATCCTCATCCTCTTCCAACTCTGAAAGCCATCCTTCTCCTGCTCCTGAGATTCAGTTCAATGTCAGTTGATGGCTCTGATACCACTAATGATGGCGTGGGTGCAGACGTTAGGGATAATCTTCCCAATTTGGCGGCAATCTCCTGAATATCAATCTCAATTTCCCTTGAAGCGTCTTTAGGCGTATCAGTCATTAAACTGATAGCTTCATTGTTTTTCCACCGAGCCACAACCTTACTAAATTATTGAACCAGGCTTTATTTGTATCGGTAGTAATTCTAAAAGAATTACGCCAAACTATCGGAGGCTTTATAAGAGGGATTATACACCCAACACTATCGGTGGCCTTATTATGGAAGGACTTACACATACATTATTGGACAGTAATTCAACAGAATTACTTTATAATATAATCGCGTTTTATGTTGTGCCTTTCCCTTTTCCCTGATACGATATCGGGATTGCTATTGGCGGATCTCCAAAGTTCAACTCCTCCAACACGTGATGACCTCCTCGGACCCGACGCTCCCTTAAGCTGATCCTTATAATATTCAGCTCCTGTAAGTCGGAGATCTCACATAATAATTCCAAAGGCTCTTCTATAATGCGGTATTGGGTTCGAACCCGATAAGGGTAAGAACCAACATTGATAAGGCTTTACGTCCGCCCACTGTCCCCCTTAAGAGAATATTGTAATTACTCTGCATAATTAGAGTTCTCCTCTGACTGTATAAAAATGAAATCAAAGTGTCGGTTGCCGTCACCACGAAAAGAAAACGACCCAAACTGCTCCAATACACAGTAAAGGCATTAAGCGGAGAATAGTAATGCAATTTGACCCTTTCAATACACAACACAGTAAAATATTGAATACATGCATACATATTAACAGGAAATCATTGATTTTTAAGAACGCTGAGAGAAAAGTTTCAATAATAATGCTTTTGGCACCGCTCCTCTCTAATGTGAGCTTTGCTGCCACTTTATTTTTATAATAACAATGGATAGGTCTTCTCAGACCTTATCTATTACAAAAGCATGCTTTTCGTGGAATGCTTTAAAACGTGAAGCTTTATTATATCTTATCTATCTGTGATATAGATAGCATGTTTTATTCTCTACTCTTATCCTATTTTTTAACTGAAAAAAAACATAGAAATTGCAGGCTGAAGGACCCCACTCCCTTGTCTGTAGATTTTTTTTTTTTTTTGGAATAAGTTGGAACACTTTTTCCCCTCTGAGTCACATGCTCCTGCATCAGAAGTATTCTTCCAGACTGATCATCCTGTCATTTAGGGCCACTAATCCTGGCAGTCCTCTCTGATTTAGTAAATTAAATTTAAAATGAAACCTTTGGACATAAGTCTTCAAAGTTTGACACTTCGTCTCTAAGTGGGTCATCATTTCTTTTTCTTGGGGGTCATGATATAACAGAGCTGTAATGTTGAATGACAGAAAGGTGCAGAGGTAGCTAAGAGGATACTTCCAGTTACAGGGTTGTCTTAATTGAGAATTTGCAGAAAAGAAAAGTGAACAGAAACAATGAAAGAACAGTAGAAGAAAGACAGATGTAACAAGGGAGATGAATATTTATAAGGAATTAAGACTTCTGAGTTAGTTACCAGAGAACCCACAATAATAACCATATTCTGTCAACGTTTCAAATCCCAACAGGGATCGATCATCAGGACTAATTATGAATGTTGATAGTAGAAGAGCTAAATGAGAGTTTTAAATAGTTATGAGGTGAGTTGTTTTGATTTAAGGAAGAGATGAAGGTCAGTTGCTTGATAATTATTATTATCCATATTTTAAGGTTTTTTATTAAATTAAGTTTTTATTTTAATTCCTATCATTTTTATTTTATGACGATTTTAATTTAGAAGTTAATTCATTAATTGGAGAATATTAAAATAATAATTATTACAAACTATTTATTATTAAATCTAATTATCAAGAGATTAATTATATGATTAATAGAACTATTCTTAATCTTGATCTAAATATAAATAATTCTTAGTATAAATTAATAATAATACTCATATTTATTTAATAGTAATAATAATAATTAATAGTAATAAATTTCTAATAATAATTAATAGTATTAATTTAATAATAATAATAATTAATAATTAGTAATAGATATTATAAAATATTCACTACTAATTTTTTATTAATAGTTTTAATAGATATTATATTTTTTTTATTAGTTATTATAAATAATAGATGTTAATAATAATGTTATAATAACTATTAGTATTATGAATAATTATTTATAATCAATTTATTAATTATAATGATATTAATGTGATTTTGACTAATAATTTAGAGGTTAATTGATTAATTGGATTTATTTCTTAATGTTTAATCTAAATATAAATGATTCTTAATATGAATTAATAATAATACTAACAATTAATAGTCATAATTAATAATTAGTAGTAAATATTATAAATATTCACTACTAATTCTTACTAATAGTTTAATTGGTTAATAATTATTACAATTAAATATTAATTATTATTATCCTGAGATTGATTATTAAGACTAACAATAATAGTAATAAAAGTAATCAAACTAATATTTTGCTAATTTTAACCTAAGATGGATAGGGAAGGGAGATAGCTACCTACTAAGTGTTACACCTAGGATGTATTGGTGTTCTTAATTTCTTCGATTAAGGAAAACTAGCTACCGCTGATCTCGATACCATTGTCCCTGTTGAAATTATGTGGATGTTTCATAATCTCAAGAGCCTCTCTAATCTTTCGCCTATGATGATGTTCTTCTCTTGCGACAATTGAGGCATTTTCCAAATAGAGATGGTGCTTAGTTTTAGAGCAATGGTCTGCCAGGGCCGAAGTATGAGACCTATCATTCCTAATATCATCTATATGTTCCTTCAGTCTTGTTTGCAAGGAGTGACCTGTTTCACCAATGTAACTTTTTCCACATGAACAATCTATTTTATAAACTCCTTTAAGTTGATGTCTATCAATATTATCTTTGACAGACCTCATACCTTGTCTAATTGTTCCAAGTGCTGAGAACTAAGTGATTATGTCTTTCTGAGGAATTAAAACTACCATTTGTTAGGTCCCTATACTACTAGTGTAACCCTTTATTGTTATTAGTACAACACCCTTATTATATTGTTGTGCCCATGTAGTCCCCATATTGTTATTATTGTGCCCCATCGAAGCCCACTATTGTTATTAGTGTACGCTTAGATTATTATTGTTATGTCGACTCTAATTATATTATGACCCCTTAGTCTCCTATATATAGAAAGGAGGTCTTGTCATTTGTATCATCCAAGAATTGTTCATTTGTGTAATTTAAAGGAGGTTGCCCCCTCGAAGAGGATTATTTATAAGGTGTTCATCTATCTTTTTGTGAGTTGGTTTCATAATATTTGGTATCAGAGTTGTGGATTCTAGGGTTGCGCTGCTCCAAACAAGTTATCATGTCATTTTCGCTATAACTTTTTTTCTACAAAGTTTCAGAAGCTAAAAAAAACCCATTTGAGAATAAATTGGTCTGAACCATGCGTCCAAATTTGAGATCTTGTCTTGCTATATTTTCGGAGATATGATTTGAGGAAGTTAGGGTTTTTGCAAGCTCCAGAATTTCATCTCAAATAGGCTCCCGAATTACATCCTAAACAGGTGACCTTGGGAAAATCGTCATAACTTTCTCTCTAAGCATCAAATTCAAATTTCATCAGAAGTTTCAGAAACAAGATGGATTGTAGTTTCTGTGTATCGGTTTTAGGTCCTAAGATTGAAACAGTGACACGAGGCACTTCGTACAAGTTCGATCTACTGAACCAGTCTATAATCGGGTCATCGTGGGAGATTTGACATAACGCTTCCTTACAGAATCTAATCTGGATCAGATTTTCGGGGTTAGAAAGAGGACTCAGAGGGCTACTATAGGACAAAATTTCAGAACTTGGAGATCCAAAATTATAGAGTTACAGTAGTTTCAAGATCGAGATCCTAAAATCAAGAAAAGGTAATATGAGGAAGTTTGATGGAAAGGATCCAATAAATTGGATACTATAGATGGAGCAATATTTTGATCTACATGAGGTGCAACTGTTACAAAAGGTATGTATTGCATCTTCATATTTAGAACTAGATCAAGTTTTATGGTATAAAGGGCTGTGTTCTCGTAGAGCACTTGTCACGTGGTCAATTTTCACGGAAGAAATGATAGCACATTATGAGGATACAAAGAGTAACACCTTCTTTAGCCAATTGATAAATCTCAAACAAAAGGGTTCAATGGCAGAGCACATTGATGTCTTCATAGGGACTTTAAAGGATAACATTCAACATGAGTTTCATCTTTGGGAATCTAATTGATTGGAGAAGGCATTCAGGTTGACAAGCAAAATTGAAGGCAAAGTTATGGAAACAAGGAATCCCACCACTCGTGACTATAATTATGCAAGTGTTTTTTCTCCTAGCCTTCCACAACCTACAAATCTTACACAGCAACAACTGGAAGAAAAAAGAGAAAAAGGGCTCTGTTACAATTGTGATAGAAAATACACTAAAGGTCATAAGTGTGCTGAGAAGAAATTATTTTACATAGATTATAAAGAGGAGGAAGAAAAGGATCAAGAAACATCAAAAGAAGAGGATATACACCAGGAACCAACCCTAGAGAAAGAAGAAATGAATCCGACCATATCTTGTAAAGAATTGGAAATAGTTACCACTCCTCAAACTCTCAAGATAGAAGGACATATCAGGAAGAAAAAGTTTAAGAAGTGAAAGATCACATTGAGAAAGAAGAAATGAATCCTAGCATATATTGTAATGCATTGGCCAGAATTACCACTCCTCAAACTATCAATATAGAAGGACATATTAGGAAGAAAAATGTTCAAGAAGTGAAAGATCACATCAAGCATCAAGACATGAATCTGACCATATCTTGTAAGCATTGGAAGAAATTACCACTCAAACTCTCAAGATAGAAGGACATGTCAAGAAGAAAAAGGTTCAAGCAGTGAAAGATCAAATCAAGCATCAACAACAAGTTCTCAAACTTTTAAAGGATAACGCCACTTTGGTGCAGAATCGAATGAAACAAGAGGTAGATCAGCATTGCTGTGAAAGAAGTTTTGATGTAGGCGATTGGGTATTTTTACAGCTACATCTCAAGCAAGATATTGATGAGAAGGAAACATTGGCAATACTACATGCACTTAAGCAATGGCGACCTTACCTAATGGGAAGACACTTCAAGGTAAATTTGGTTCATGATGGTCTGAAATACATTTTAGAACAAAGATTATCTTTAGAAGAAAAGAAAAAATGTGTCACAAATAAGTCGGATTATGATTTTGAAATCATCTACAAAAACGGGAAGCCAAATAATGTTGCATATGCACTCTCAAGAAGGGATGAGGATGCGAAATAATTGTTTTGTGTTATTTATATTATCCAACCAGATTGGATAAATGAAGGAAGGGATGAATGGAAGAAAGATGAAGAACTGTCGCCACTCATTCAAAAGTTGCAGAAGATCTCAGTTCAAACAATATTGCTAGAACTTGAGGAGGAAGGAAAAATCATATTGGAACCTGGAGCAGTCACAGAAACAAGAACCCAACAGCTACGAAATCGATCGATTTAAAAGTATCTCATCAAGTGGAATAACTTACTCATTGAAGATTCCACATCGGAGGACAAAATTTTTATACAGAAGCATCAAGAACTACTCAAGCGTTGAGGACAACACTTTTTGAAGGAGAGGGGCATGTTAGGTCCCTATACTACTAGTGTAACCCTTTATTGTTATTAGTAAAACCCCTTTATTATATTGTTGCGCCCATGTAGTCCCCATATTGTTATTATTGTACCCCATAGAAGCCCACTATTGTTATTAGTGTGCCCTTAGATTATTATTGTTATGTCGGCTCTGATTATATTATGACCCCTTAGACTCTTATATATAGAAAGGAGGTCTTGTCATTTGTATCATCCAAGAATTATTCATTTGTGTAATGTAAAGGAGGTTGCCCCCTCGAAGAGGCTTATTTCTAAGGTGTTCATCTATCTTTTCTATCTTTTGGTGAGCTGGTTTCATAACATCGTTATAGCAAGAGTTCGTGGCTGATCGGCTAATCAAGAAATTAATGCATTAAAGGGAAAGAAGAGCAGCAACGGGAAGGCATTAATAGCGACAACGGATACGTGGGAATGGTTATGAGATATCGGGCAAGGCCACGTGGAATGGAGTGATCGGAGGAGAATGACGCAGGAGGAGTGACCATTGGCATGGTATCGGGAATCACGAGAGCGTGGATGGTAGATTTTGGAAGAGGGGGTAGTGGTAAGTGGCTTGGAGCAAGGGGGGTGCAAATGGTTAAGGGGGGACCACATACGCGGGGGGCCTGTGTGGGAAAAACATTTTTCCGCACACCCCCCAATCGTTATCTCATTTCTTAGTGAGGGGGTGTGAAGAGTCTTCCCCCTGTTGATCTGGGCAGGAAGGCCGATGACCGTCAATATTTGCACAAGCTTTATCACTTGCCGAAAAAATAATTTTGTCGTATATAGCTTTCGTTAAAAAGCATAAAATGTGTTTATTTACAAATATTAATCACCCCTTTTAACAACGTAATTAAACAATAATGAAAATTAATCTAACTAGGGCGCGTTTATACTAGATGCCCTTAATAAACAATTTAACTAATCTAAACCTATTCCAAACCAATTTAGGCTAGGTTTTAAGCATATTAGGCATTTTATTTGTCCTAATCTATTCAAAATTCTAATTTTCAACCAAGATTAAACTGTTTGCTTGAATTTATTCTCTAGTCTAGAACAAAAATTTAAATGATCTGATCAAGATTAAACAATTTGATTCATATCAGAAGAAAATGTTGTGGCATAAAAACAAGATGCACACAAATCTTTATTATTACAAATGGAATTTATTCATGAAGTGGAATTTAAACAAGCACACTTATACAAATCTTTTGATTTTTTTTTTTTTATGGGGTTCTATTTAATCTCTCTTTTTTTTTTTTTTTTTCTATTTTTTCATATTTTCATTTTTCCTTTATTTTTTCATACCCTCTTTTATAAAATAAAAACTAAATTATAAAAAATAAAGCATGTTACAACATCAGCTCCAACCGGGGACTACTTCCTCCTACATGATGCAAAGAACTTGCATATCCATTTGCCTTCTCCTCGGGCTAATGGGGTCTTCTGCTGAAACAAATACACACTACATGTAAAATAAAACTCTCTGGTAAAATAAAATGGTGAATGAATGGAAACCTCTCAATACTGAATATAGTGCTGCAAGTACTTCCCATTGATAGGCAATGATGAATACTCTTTGTTGTACCTATTTCTCATAGGAAGTCCTTGGCTGCAAAAACTACGCCAGGAAACCAGCTCAACCAACCTTTAGGGTCAAGCTGGCCCTTGAACCAGAGGGGGTTCCCTCAGTGTTATGAGGATTTGTTTAACATTGTTCACCTATCACTGAACAACAACCTTTGAAGCACAATGGCCAGATATATGGTTTTAATTGAGGGTGGTAGACGATCAATGACAATTCCTATTTATAATTTAAAGGTTCTCTCATAGGGTTCCCTTTGAACGTGTCAGCTTCCAACCTAACAGAACGACTTGATTTGTATAAGAATTTGGTAGACGAATGTAATGAGATTCCTAATAATTGAGTAGCCAGACTGATTACTTGACCACTAGGAAGATTTGGATGCGTGTAGAAGATTTTTACAACCCAACAAAACAGACTTAGAGGGAAACAAAATGGCCAGACTGAAACCAATTCTAAGAAGAGTTATTTCGGACAAATAGCCTAATAAGCTAATCTATTTTAATGGCTATTAGAAAGCACAAAACAAAAACTAGTTAAAGAGGAGTTATGATGAACAAACAGTCCAATAAACAAATCTCTTTCTAAAGATAATGATTTTGCAGACCTTCCTATAAACACTTTTATCATGTGTAGAAATAAGATATGAAAAACTGGAAAAACATACTTGAAACACAAAATTCTATCAAAACTAGAGCCGTAAGGCTTTCATTAGAAAAACTACAACAGAAGCTTTATTACAGAGTTAAGAGTTTTGGCATCAAAAGCCCACACTTATAACTTCAATTGATGAAGTATTTATAATGTTTACATAAGAATAGCTTGCAACAAAATGCAAGATTTATTAGAAATAGAACGAAAGAGCTTAAAATAACAATTACTAAAGCTGTTTTAAAATCAAATACAGATAACCGAATGAAATGTTGGTGCTTATTCTGCTCTATTCATTTTAATGATTAGATCCTCTTGTGGATTTGATTTGTGTCGCTATTAAATTGGCCTCGCTGTCACCTTATGAGCTACTTTGTTGTGTTCTATTGATCTTCGATGCCAAAATATGCTCAACTGATTGCTAGGTGTTCTTTGAATATAAGGATGTTGCCTTCAAATCTTGAAACAATTTTAATTGTTGACCTTGACACATGTATATTATGTGGAGGGAGGAGATGATGTGGATGCAAAAAGAAGGCGTGGGATGGAACGGTAAGCGGGAGTGGGATGAGGCAGGAGGAGATAAGTGGCAGTGGTGGATTAGACAGAGGGAGTGACATCAGAGCGGACAAGGACGATGATGTGGGAGCAGTGGTAAATAGCTATTTACTATACCACGTTTGAGGATAAAGTGAGGTGGTAAGTAGTTTTGGGATTTTAAGTCCTGAAACACTAAAAAGCGGATAAGGATGTTTAAGTGGGTGGTATAGAAAACTACCTATTTCAAACCCCCTGGCTGATAACCTTCGGACGGCAAGGGAGGGCCGAGGAGGAATATGGGCCATCAGATTGGAGGGATATGCGAGGGATGGAAGGAAAGTGAATGGAGTTTAATGAAGTGATGGGATATCCAGTGGGGCCAGTGGAAAATCTCTGAAAGCACACGAGAAAGGATTTTTTGGTGTGCTACGTGTCGACTACTGAGTGGAATCGCATAGATTTCTGAAAAACCATCTCCATCCTTTAGCGCACGTGAGAAACTATTTACTACTTTCCTACCGAAACTCAAAGAAGTTTAACTTCTTTTGAATAACCACATCGCGTCCATTTTCAAGGTTATCTTGCTTGCATGTCTCGACGCAATATGCGTCGATCTCCTTTCATCAGACGATCCAACAACTATGGGGTGAACCAATCATAGATTGCCACGTCATATTCTACGCTAACATCATCTAGAAAATGTGACTCATTCCCGGGTTGCCACATGTCCTGTTGACGTAGGCATTGACTTGTGACCTAAATCTTTAATTGGCTCTAATTTCTTCATTTGGACTCGGATTTACACGGGGTTTGCACCATTGGATTCCTATTAACGAGCACTTCAACGTGAGCTTACTTTAATCTAAATTTGAATATTTTTGATCTAGAGGAAAAAATGAATCCATTTTGGATCACTAAGAGGGGTGTTAGTACTTAGGGATATGAAGGTTGAGAGTAATGTGAGTGGAGGGGTGATATAAGGATTTAAAACTTAGAAATAGGATTAATATCAACTAATTGACATATAAAACTAAGAGAAAAACTTTTACTCCTCTGCATGAAAACACATTTGATGTTTGTTTGTGGCACATTTAAACTAGCAACCTATGCATTCATAAATTCATTTATTGTGCCAAAATATGTTACAACATTAACTCCAATGGGGACTACTTTCCCCTGTGGGATGCAGAGAACAAGCATATCAGTTTCCTTTAGCGTTGGGCATGGAGTCATATTGTAAACCTAATTATCAACCATCATCTGCCATAACCAACTCTCCTGGATCAACCCTATCATTTCAGTAGCCTTCTAGTGTAGGCTACAACCTGTAACTGTGAAATGCAACCATATGCCATGATCTGAAATCACCCATAAGTGACCTCAGGGAATTAATGAAGGTATTACAGACTCAAGTGTTGGGGTGTGCCTATGTTATTTTATACAACGGATCGATAATATTGTGAAATACACAGACACTGAAACAGTAAGAGAAATATAGTAAGAAAACACATAAAACACAACAAGCATAATAAGGAGTTCACCCAATCCTCCTAGGCTATGTCCCCTAGTCCAACCTTCAGTGGTGTCCTTTCTATTGTGTCTTAAAAGTAGAGTTTTTTACAATGATGAGCTCAATTTAGTCTCACTTAACAGATGACGATCAGTAGGATTGTACTTGGATTCCCCAAATCTCTAGAGTACATAGACTCTCCTTACTGAATCTCGACCTCAATTGGTGTCAGTGGTATGAGTCGAATCTGGTACTCAATACCTGACAGGTATACACAGAAGAGTTGCTTAACCCTCTCAAGCCTTCTCTGGAGTTTACAGACTCTTGGACTCTCTCTGTCTCTGTCTACTCGATGTTGCCTTTGCTCTGCAGGTTAGCTCGGCTTCTCTGTTCTCTGCAATTTTTCTTCTCCCTCTTTCTGCCTGCCTCTCTCTCTTTCTATTCTTGAATTAAAGCTAATCCGCTCCTTGACTGTTCGTTTCCACTTCCCAGCTCCCTAGATCTCCTACCTCTATCCGCTTGAACTCCCCTGCTCTGCATCATCATCACTGTGTAACACTTCACAAAGAGGTGGCCACCTGTTTCCTCACGAACTGAGTGTCAGTTACCTTTGAATGGTCGTTATTTCCATTGCTTCAAGATTGCCCGTGAAACTGATTCCTTTGCCAACTCATCGTCATACCAGAACTCAAATCTCATGTGACTCAGCCTATTTCCCTGTCGAATCTGGTCATCCATTGGATCATTTCTCCGCTGTTGATCTGGAGCCTCTAGTTCCTACGGTCTTCGTCCATATCGGGCGGGTAAGTAGGATGAGCTTTACCCATCCGATGTGAGTAGTTTTCTCTCTCATCCGCCAGACGCATGTCACCCTATGTATGGCATTGGGCGGGACTCGGTCAAACCCGCTTACCACTTGTAGCCCTTTCGATATCCTGCCAGTTTTAGCGCGGGACTTGCCTTCTGACGGAATTAGTGATTTGCATATGGTTTTATGCTTTCCTCATGACCGAGCGCTTGGGAGCTTTCCTTCACTAAGGGGGTCACCCTGTAATACGCGATTAGCGCTTAAGCTAATTGCGTATCAAAAACTACCTCTGTTTCAGGATTTGACCTCCCATTTGTCAATTTTGTGCCAGCGCACAGTTACCATGGGCCAACGATCTGTGCACTTGAACAAGGGTCCTCGTTGCTCCATTATAACCACAAATTGCCATTGTTTAGAGGTTATTTCTGATAAGCTCAAAATCCATAAGACTTTGAACTTCAACATGAGTTTTTACAGACTTCAGGTAACTTTAAGAGAGTTTAAGGATCCAATTCGGATCATGGCCTTCCCACTGAAAATGATTTTGGACCACCAAAAGTTGGTTTTCAAGCATAGAATAAGTGATGGTATAGTTGTCTCACTTGTCCAATCTCTATCCACTTTACATTGCTTGGCTTTGAACCCTTGAGTCCAATCCTGAGGTACTGAACATCTCCCCTGCGCGTCGTCCTCACCTTCCTGTCCAGAACTGTGTCTTCCTGCAATTCATTGAGATATTCAGTTAACAGATCATCAATGGAAGGTAATTGACTCTGCTCTTCGGGATCTTCAATTAATGAAGGTTCAAATAGTCTCAAGCTGTCTGCATTAATGACTAAGTAGATGTGCATGTAAGCTGGTAAATCAAGGTGAAAAGCATTCTCACCAATTTTCTCAAGTATCATGAAAGGTCCATAACTTTTTGGCTTTAGCTTTTTACCTTCACCTTGCATTCTGCCTTTGTTGATATACAGCCAGACTTGATCACCAACTTGGAAACTATGCTCCATCCGATGCTTGTCATGCCTTGCCTTGTATTTGGCTTGGCTCTTTTCCAGCTATTCCTATACTGCCTAGTGAATCTCTTGGATTTGTTCAATGAACTTGGTTGCTTTGTCCACATCACTATGTCCATCAACTATTATGTCTTTACCAAAGACAAAATCCAAGGGAGACCTTGGTGTGAAACCAAAAAAAGTCTCAAAAGGAGATCTCTGTGTAGAAAAATGTTTATCTTGGTTGTAAGCATGTTGCACATAACATAAATGTTCATCCCAAAGTTTAGGATGCTTGCTACAATAGCCTCTGAGCAACTAGATCACTTTCCTGTTGACCACTTCTATTTGGCCATCTGTCTGTGGATGAAAGGTTGTGCTCTCCTTCAGTTTGGTGCCCATCAGTTCCCACAGACTCGACCAAAACTTCCCAACAAATTGGGTGTCTCGATCAGATATAATGGAAGTGGGTAAGTTGAAATGAACCAATACATGCTGAAAGAACAACTTTGCAGTTTCTTTAGTTGTAATCTGTTTGTTACAAGGTATCAAAATACACATTTTGCTGAACCTATCCACAACAACATATAAATAGTCATGACCTTTCCTAGATTTAGGTAGTCCTCCAACAAAGTCCATGCAAACACTTTCCCAAGGATGCAAAGGAACTGGTAGTGGAGTGTACAAGCCTAGTTTTCTATTGCTAGGCTTGCTTTTAGCACACATGGTACGTCCTCTTACATATCCAGAAACTGTCTCATTCATTTTTGGCCAATAACGAAATCTTTGCAGCTGTGCAACTGTTTTACTTACACCAAAGTGATCTGATATTAGAGAAGTGTGTGCTTCTTGAATTATCTTCACTCTTTTAGTTTTTGGAATGCATAGCTTCCCAAAATGATACAAGAGTTGGTCCTTAACATGATAATCCAATTCTTCTACTCGTTTGCCTTGACTTAAAGTTGCATATACATCTTTAAAATCTATATCTTGAGCATATTGTTCAATGTAGCTCTCATGCAATACTAAAATTATGCTTAAGTATAGTAGATGCATTTATAATTGGTCTAGACAAACATATCTGCAACTTTATTGTGTATGCCCTTTTTATATCTGATGACGTAATGAAACTGTTGTAGAAAACCCATCCATCTATAATGTCTTGATTGCTGCAACTTAGTTTGGGAGTGTAGATATTGAAGTGGTTGATGATCAGTATGTATAACTGTCTCTTTGCCCATTAAATAATGTTTCCACTTTTTCACACTCTGTACTAATGCATACAATTCTTTATCATATGTGGGATAGTTAACTACTACATAATTAAATGTCTCAGAATGATAATATATGGGTTTAGCATGTTGTATCAACGCTGCTCCCATATCATAGTCAATGGCATCCGTTTGAATCTCAAATGGTCTTTGAAGATCGGGCAGTGCTAGTACTGGTGTTATACTAATATTTCTTCAAGGTGTAGAAGGCTCTCTGCTGTTTGCCTCCCCACTGAAACACCTTGTTCAATCCTGTTAAAGCATGTAAGGGAGCTTCAATTAAGGAAAAGTTAGAAATGAATTTTCTCCAATATTATGTTGCTCCTAAGAAGCTTCTAACTTCTATAGCAGATTTGGGTTTAGGCCAGTTTACAATGACTGCGACCTTAGAGGGATCTATCTTAAATTAACCACCCCCTACTATAAGTCCCAAATAATTCAAAGATGTTTTGCCAAATTCACATTTTGAGAGTTTAACATAAATATTTTCTCTTTTCAAAAAATCTAGGGTCTGCTTAACATGCTTTAAATGTTATTCCCATGTTTTGCTGAATATAAGAATGTCATCCAAATATACAATAACAAAATCATCAAGAAATGGTCTGAGTACATCATTCATTACTCTCATGAAAGTAGCAAGAGCATTAGTTAAGCCAAAAGGCATAACCAACCATTCATACAAACCCTGCTTTGTTTTGAAAGAAGTCTTCCATGCATGTTGCTCTGCAACTCTGACCTGACGATATCCACTATGCAAGTCTAACTTGGAAAAATAAACAACTTCTTTTAATTGATCTAATAGATCATCTATGTGAGGAAGGGGATAACTATTTTTTATTGTTATCTTATTTAGTGCTCGGTAATCAATGCGCATTCTCCACGAGCCATATTTCTTTCTCACCAAGACAATTGGAGACCCACATGGTGATGTGCCAGGTCTAATGATCCCCTTCTCGAACAACTCCTGCACCTGGTTCTTGATTTATGCATTCTCTAAAGTGGACAACCTGTACATTCTGATGTTAGGCAATGGAGAATATTGTTGCAAATTAATATCATGCACTATTTATTTTTTGGGTGGCAAACCTTTAGGTTCTTGAAACAAGATATCATACTCTGAAACAACTTTTCTAAATCAACTTGCTGTTTAGCATCACATCCCTCAAATACATTGGTTTTATCAGGTTTCGTTTCCTTTATAACCATCAGTAAAAAAATTTTGCATGAATTTACAATTCGTTTCATCTGCCCTGAGTTTATGAGAGTATAATTATCCTTGAGCTTATGAGCCCTTACAATATATTCGATTCCATCTTTAACGAGTAGATACTTGTTCTCAGCTCTATAGAAAATAGCTTTTCTATCATACAAGTAAGGACTTCCTAAAACAATTCCACATATATCCAAAGGAACTATATGTAACTCAACCTCATCTACAAATGCTGACCCAAAAGAAAACTTAAGTTTACATTGTCTAGTCACTTGTAGTTGTGCTTTATCACATAACCAACCTAATGGGTATGGCTTCTTGTGAGGTGTAGTTAGTAATCCCAACTTCTTTACAATTGCTTCAGAAATTAAATTTACTTGTGAGCCACTATCAAACAAAGTATCAATATTTTGATGTTTGGAAACAACTCGAATATGGAAAAGCTCATGCCTTTTTCTCTCATTTTCTTCATTATCAGTAGATTGTGCAGAATTACTAATAGATGCTTTAGAATTTTTACCTTTTATACCTGTGGCTATGATTGTTGCTTCATCTCCTGAGTCTGACCCCAAATCTTTTCGAATAGCTATAGCAGTCTTCTTCTTCTTGCCCTCGAACTTCTTAGGTCTTAGCTCCGGATGCAGAATCCAGCAGTGCTCATCATCATGCCCATCCTTCTTACAGTGAGCGCATGAAGACTTTCTTTTCTGTACCGTGTTTGTCTTCCTCTCTTTCCATTTCTGTTTTCTTTTCTCCTTATTTTTTCTTTCAGTGGGTTGGGATGATCCCCCAACTTCTGGATTCCCATTCTTACCTCTAGCTTCGAGATGCTTAGGCTAAACGGATACCTCATCTATACTATTGGGATTAAACATGAGGATGGTGTGCCTCATGTAGCTGTGTAGACCACCTATGTACTTCAATAGAGTCTCAGGTGAGTCTAATGAAATTCCTAGAATCAAAGCTCTTTTCCTAAATTCTTGGGTGTAACCTTGTACACTTTTCCCTTTCAATTGGCGAGGAGTTTGCCAGATCATCATGGCTTGCTGCATGTAAGCTAGTGGATAGAACTGCTTTTTGATTGCAGAAAAAAATTCACTCCAGACAGAAAGAATCTTACCATGTTTCTTCATGTCAGCTTATGTCCCACCTTCCCACCATACCAAGGCAGCGCCTCCAAGGTGTAGGCTGGCCAGCTGAATCTTACTTTTTTCTGAGTCAATGCTTTGCACTCTGCAATAAACATCAATCTGTCTGATCCAATTATCCAGCTTCTCTGCATTCAACTCTCCATCATATATTGGTAAATCAAATTTAACATATAATTTAATCAAAGATGTCTTCTTTTTACTTTCAGGGCTATTAGGAGGTGTGAGAAATTTTTCTTCTTTCCCTTTTCCTTTAGAGTTGCCATGGAGGAGAGATTCTTCTACTAATTTTCTTGTTTGGAGCTTGACGAATCTTCATCTCTATGTTTCCTAAAGTCCCTATGCATTTCTTCCACCATTGACTTCAGGGTTATAAAACTATCCATGAACTGGGGATCTGATTCCAAGGGATTTTCTTCTAATTCTTCTTGGAATAGACTCTTCCAATTTCCTGGTTAGTTTCAACCAACTCTCCTTCTCCTAATTTGAGCTTTGATATAGTTAGCATGCAACAACAAAATCAAGCACAAGCTTATCTAACCTTAATAACCTAGGAGCTCTGATACCACTTGATCTGAAATCACCCATAAGTGACCTCAGAGAATTAGTGAAGGTATTACAGACTCAAGTGCTGGGGTGTGCCTATGTTATTTTATGCAACGGATCAATAATATTGTGAAATACACAGACACTGACACAGTAAGAGAAATACAATAAGAAAACACATAAAACACAACAAGCTTAATAAGGAGTTCACCCAATCCTCCTAGGCTATGTCTCCTGGTCCAACCTTCAGTGTTGACCTTTCTATTGTGTCTTAAAAGCATAGTTTTTTACAATGATGAAGTCAATTTGAGTCTCACTTAACAGATGATGATAAGTAGGATTGTACTTGGATTCCCCAAGTCTCTAGAGTACACAGACTCTCCTTACTGAATCTCGACCTCAACTAGTCTCAGTGGTTTTAGTTCAATCTGGTACTCAATACCTGACAGGTATACACAGAAGAGTTGCTTGAACCTCTCAAGGCTTCTCTGGAGTTCACAGACTCTCTGACTCTCTCTGTCTCTGTCTGCTCGATGTTTCCTTTGCTCTGCATGTCAACTCGGCTTCTTTGTTCTCTGCAATTTTGCTTCTCTCTCTTTCTGCCTACCTCTCTCTCTTTTTGTTCGTGACTTAAAGCCAATCCTCTCCCTGACTGTTCATTTTCGCTTCCCGGCTCCTTGGATCTCCTGCCCCTATCCGCTTGAATTCCCCTGCTCTGTGTCATCATCACTGTGTAACACTTCATAGAGAGGTGGCCACCTGTTTCCTCATGAACTGAGTGTTAGTTACCTTTGAACATTCATTATTTCTGTTGCTCCAATATTGCCCACGAAACTGATTCCTCTGCCAATTCATCGGTCATACCAGACCTCATATCTCATGTGACTCAGCTTATTTCCCCGTTGAATCTAGTCATCCATTGGATCATTTATCTACCGTTGATCTGGAGCCTCTAGATCCTACCATCTCCGTCCATATCAGGCAGGTAAGTAACATGACCTTTACCCGTCCGATGTGAGCGGTTTTCTCTCTCATCCGCCGGACGCGTGTCACCCAGTGTATGGCATTGGGCGGGACTCGGTTGAACCCACTTACCACTTGTAGCCCTTCTAATATCCTGCCTGTTTTAGCGTGGGACCCGCCTTCTGACGGAATTGACAATTTCCGTATGGTTTTATGCTTTCCTCGTGACCGAGCGCTTGGGGGCTTTCCTTCACTGAGGGGGTCACCCTGCGATTCACGACTAGTGCTAATCACATATCAGAAACTACCTCTATTTCGGGATTTGACCTCCCATTTGTCAATTTTGTGCCAGCACGTGGTTACCATGGGCCAACAATCTGCGCGCTTGACTGAGGGTCCTCATTGCTCCGTGCTGACCACAAATTGCCATTGTTTAGAGGTTATTTCTGATAAGCTCAACATCCATAAGCCTTTGAACTTCAGCATGAGTTTTACAGAGTTCGGGTAACTTTAAGAGAGTTTAAGGATCCAGTTCGGATCATGCCAACACTAATCCGGATACTCTTTTGATTCTAAAAACTAAAAAATTCTAAAGACTGAAAATATAAGTTGATCTATCATATACTCTCCAATCACACCATTCATTAAAAAATGAGCACATTGATCTATCGCATACTGAAATTCTCAATATCTATCCAATCCCCACACTTCTATCTAATTGAACTCGAAACGATACACTGTTAGGTGAAATCTGTTTTCCAATGTAACCAAGTGCGGATTAAATCTAATGAAAAACCACGTTGCGAGCAGCTGAAAATCTAAAAAATATATACAATATGAACATAAAATCCCATGGAAAACTTATACTCATAGGTGTACTTTAAAAGTTGTATCCTTTGCTGACGTTTTAGATTTCTAATCAAGGCTAAGAGGGAGACACATATACTGCTTACTACAAGTATCAAAAAACCTTGCGTAGCAGTAAAGGCAGTTGAAATTTGAAAACAAGTGGGATCAGTAATCCAGTGGAATCACCATTCGACAAAGTGGAGTTGCCAGGTGAAAATAATGCAACAAATACAAATGTCAATTCCTTGTTCACTAGCAAGAAATAGGTCTAAATTTTATCGTTCCCTGGAGAAAGATTTTTACTTCTATCCCCGATAGCGGTGCCAAATGTTGTACCTATTTCCCATAGGCACTCCTTGGCTGCAAAAACTACACTAGGAAACCAACTCAACTAGCCTTTAGGCTCAAGCTGGCCCTTGAACCAGAGGGGGCTCCCTCAGTGTTATAAGGCTTTGTTTAACACCATTCACCTGTCACGTAACAGCAACCTTTGAAGCACAATGACAAAATTTATGGTTTTAATCAGGGGTGGTAGACGATTAATGACAATTCCTATTTATAATTTAAAGGTTCTCTCACAGGGTTCCCTTTGAAAGTGTCAGCTTCCAGACTATCAAAACGGCTTGATTTGTATAAGAATTTGGCAGAATAATGTAACGAGATTCCTAATAACTGAGTAGCTAGATTGATTACTTGACCACTAGGAAGATTTGCATGCGTGTAGAAGATTTCTACAGCCCAACAAAACAGATTTAAAGGGAAACAGAATGGCCAGACTAAAACCAATTCTCGAAGGAGCTATTTTAGACAAATAGCCTAATAAGCTAATCTCTTTTAATGGTTGTCAAAAAGCACAAAACAAAAACTAGTTAAAGAGGAGTTATGATGAACAAATAGTCCAATAAAAAAATCTCTTTCTAAAGATAATGATTTTGCAGACCTTCCTATAAACACTTTTATCATGTGTAGAAATAAGATATGAAAAACTGGAAAAACATGCTAGGAACACAAAATTCTGTCAAAACTAGAGCCATAAGGCTTTCATTAGAAAAACTACAATGGAAGCTTTATTACAAAGTTAAGATTTTTGGCATCAAAAGCCCACACTTATAACTTCAATTGATGAAGTATTTATAATGTTTACATAAAAATATCTTGCAACAGAATGCAAAATTTATTAGAAATAGAATGGAAGAGCTTAAAATAACAATTACTAAATTTGTTTAAATATCAGTTACAGATAACCGAATGAAATGTTGGTGCTTATTCTGTTGTATTCGTTTTAATGATTGGATCCTCTTGTGGAGTTGTGCCGCTATTAAATTGGCCTTGTTGTCACCTTATGAGCTACTTTGATGTGTTCTGTTGGTCTTCGATGCCAAAATATGCTCAACTGATTGCTAGGCGTTCTTCGAATACAAAGATGTTGCCTTCAAATCTTGAAATACTTTTAAACGCTAACCTTGAGACAGGTATATGATGTGGAAGGAGGAGATGATGTGGACGTAGAAATAAGGCGTGGGATGGAACGGTAAGTGGGAGTGGGATGAGGCGGGAGGAGATAAGTGGCAGTGGTTGATTAGACAGAGGGGGTGACATGGGAGTGGACATGGACGATGACGTGGGAGTGGCGTTAAACAACTATTTGCTATACTGCATTCAGGGGTAAAGTGAGGCGGTAAGTAATTTCAAGATTTTAAGTCCCAAAACACTAAAAAGTGGATAAGGCTGTTTAAGTGTGTGGTATAGAAAAATGCCTATTTCGGAGAGCCCCCCCACCCCCCAGCTAATAACCTCCGGGTAGCAAGGGAGGGTCGAGGAGGAATATGGGCCATTGGTTCGGAGGGAGATGTGAGGGATGGAAGGAAAGTGAATGGAGTTTAATGAAGTGACGGGACACCCAGTGGGGCCAGCAGAAAATTTCCGAAAGCAAATGAGAAATGTTGTTTGGGTGTGCTACATGTCGACCGCTGAGTGGAATCACGTAGATTTCTAAAAAACTATTTCCAGCCTTTAAGGAATGAGGGAAACCATTTATCGCTTTCCTGCCGGAACTCAAAGTAGTTTAACTTCTTTTGAATAACCACATTGCGTCCATTTTCAAGGTTATCTTGCTTGCATGTATCGACGCGATATGCGTTGATATCCTTTGATTGGACGATCCAACGACTGTGGTGTGAACTAATCATAGATTGCCACATCACCTTTTGCACTGACATCATCCAGAACCTATGACTCATTCCCGGTTTTCCACGTGTCCTGTTGACATAGGCATTGAATTTTGACCTAAATCTTTAATTGGCTCTAATTTCTTCATCTAGACTCGAATTTACACGCTGTTTACACCGTTGGATTCGTGTTAAGGAGCACTTCAATGTGAGCCCACTTTCACCTACATTTTAAGACTTTTTATCTGGAGGAAAAATCCATTTTGGATCACTGAGAGGGTGTTAATACTTAAGGATATGAAGGTGGAGAATAATGTGAGCGGAGGGGTGATATAAGGATTTAAAACTTAGAAATAGGATTAATATCAACTAATTGACATATAAACCTAAGTGAAAAACTTTTACTCCTTTGCCATGAAAACACATTTGATGTTTGTTTGTGGCACATTTAAACTAGCAGCCTGTGCATTTATAAAATCATTTAGTGTGCCAAAATATGTTACAACACTCTCCCTCCAAATTCTGTAGAATGAAAGTGTTATTACCCTTGACCCCAAGAATACTAAAAGGTCCCAACCAAAGGTTGTCAAACTTGCCACGTTTGCCTTTGTCTTCTCTCCTAGCATCCCATCTTAGTACCAAATCACCTTTCCTTAAATCTCTTTCCTCGGCTTTCCTATCCAACAATATTTTCATTTTACTCTGATATTTCTTAATCTTGTACTGTACTTCATCTCTATCCTCATTCAATTCTATGATCTAATTTATTCTTCGAGATAAGTCATCAGTCTCTTCATTTGACTCTTGCAAAAACCTTAAAAAAGGAAAAGCTAAACGCGTGGGAAATATTGCTTCTTTTCCATAAACAAGTTGAAGAGGGGATTTACCAGTTGATCTTTTGGGTGAAATCCTGTTGGCCCAAAGCGCATAAATAAGATGGATGTCCCAACTCCTTTTATGACCCTCCAGTGTTTTATTTATTACTTTAACCAAAATTTTATTGGAGGACTCTGCCAATGCATTTCCTTGTGGATAATATGGTGTAGAATGATGCAATAAGATATGATATTTCTGACAAAAATCAATCATCTTAGTACTGTTGAATGCTTGTGCATTGTTTGTCACTATTTGCTGGGGGCATCCAAATATAGACAATATATATTCTTCAATAAACTTGATAACAACAATATCAGTTCCATTTCTAATTGGGATGGATTCTACCCATTTGGTAAAGTAGTCTGTACCATTCAATATCAATCTGTGTTGACTGCTTGATGGAGGATTAATTTCACCAATGAAATCTAATCCCCATTGAAGGAATGGTGCTTGGATTAAGGCTGGAACCTATGGAAGCACTACTAATCTCTGCTTTCCAACAAACATTTGAGACTTTGTACAGATCCTAACCTTTGCTCCTACATGTGCAAAAAGAGTAGGCCAATAAAATCATGCCCTTAAGATCTTCTATGCTATGGCCCTCCAAGCGTAGCAGCCTCCACAAATTCTTGCATGAAATTCATCAATGATCCCCTCTATTTCATTCTCTGTTAGGCAAAGTAAAAGGATATTAAGAGGATCCTTCTAGTACAAATTTGCATTCACAATACAATACTTTACACTTTCAATTTCATTGTTTTACATTGATTTCTGGTAAATTCAGTTGGACATTCAAATTCTCTAAGAAAATTCACAATGTCAAAGTATCAATCTGATAACAAAATTTTTTCATTAATGTGAATCAAACTTTTCTGATATGATGCAGAAGGTTCTTGTGGATTCTCCTGTATGGGGATTTGAGAAGGATCTTGTCGATTCTTCCCAGTTGGGCTCTTAAAAGGTTCTTGTGGATTCTTCCAGTTGGGCTCTCAGAAGGTTCTTGTGGATTCTTCTCAGCTGGGATTTCAAAAACAGAATTTATTCCTAAGATCTTGCAATTGGATTCAACATGGAGTTTGGCCAGGGCTTGAACTTTTACCAGTTTGGTAGTCTTGATGATGAGATCATACTCTAAATTTTTAGTTATCAATCTCCCTCTCCTTCCATCAATGTCAGGCTGAGTTATAACAATTTTGACAACACTATTAGGTACATAGGCAATGGTAGACGAGCGGAGGAGATAGACTCTAAAGGCTTCCAGAGCTTGAACTAAAGAGTAGGCTTGTTTGTCAATGATGTCCTACATTAGCTCAAAATCTCTCATAACCTTGCTAAAAAAGGAAATGGGTTTGTCATCTCCATATTTGTTCCTTTGCAAAAGAACAACAACTAATGTGGTTTCAAAAGCAAAATAAGGTACACTGAAAGGTTGGGATTAATCTTGACTGGCTAAGATGGGATTTTCTGCAATGGCCTTTTTAATCTGATCAAATTCATACCTAGCAAGAAAAGTCCATTTGATTTCATGATTCTTTTTAAGCATATCAATTATGTTCTTAACTAGTTCAGCATAGTTAGGGATAAATCTTCTTAAAAAAATGATTTTGCCAAGGAAAGCTTGAACTTCCTTCTTGTTCCTTGGTAATATGAGTGCTTGAATTGCAAAGACTCTTTTAGGATCAATGACTAGTCCTTTAGAAATGATGTGGTCGAGTAATTTCCCTTCTTGAAGTGCAAACAAAGACTTCTTGGGATTAAGAGAAATCCCAAATTTCACGCACTTGTCAAAAACCTTTCTCAAATGCTTCAAATGCTTTTCATCAAAATTCAAAAAAATAAATAAATCATCTAAATAAATAACATCAAATTTGTTGATCTTACCTACAAATGAAAGGTCCATAACATGTTGAAATGTGGCTCCAGCGTTAATTAATCAAAAAATCATCCGATTATACATAAATGTTCCCCATAAAATTATAAATGCAGTTTTTCTCTATCCTCTAGACTAACCATAATATGATTACATCTAAAAAACTATCTGACATGGAAATTCTCTAAACTCCTAACTTTTTGAAGTAATTGATCTATCTTAAGTACTATATAATTATCTTAAATAATGTATACTTATCTTACAGGAGAAAAATTATTCAAATTCCTAAAATCCACACCTAATCTAATTTCATCATTCTTTTTTCTCACTGGAACAAAATTAATATTGTCCCTACAATGATGGAAGGACCGACCTTTGAAGTCCTATCACAATATAAATGTATTTACCTTGAAACTTCTACCTTCAAAGTAATTGTTCATTGATAACGAATTTCTTCATTTCTTGGAACTAGAATAATATTGTCCCCAAAATGATGGAAGGACCGACATCTGAAGTCCTATCACAATATAAATGTATTGACCTTGAAACTTCTACCTTAAAAGTAATTGTTCACTTATAACCAACTTCGTCATTTTTATAGATTTGTAAGAGATACTTTACCAACTTTATTGGTTGTGTATATTTAAAGTCAACATCCCCTGGAACGATTTATAAAAACTTTCGTGGTAATTTTTTTATTAGTTGATTTGATTATATATTGTTATATTTTTTATATTTGAAGGATATTTTTATTATTAGTTGATTTGATTATATTTTGTTAATTTTTTTGAGACATTTAGAATGATTATAAGGTTAAATGTTATAAACTTGTAAGAGACGCTTTACAGGAAAGCACTCCAACTCTTGTGTATATTTAAAGTCAACATCATGTGGAACAATTTTGAAATTTTTCCCCGGTAATTTTTTTATGAGTTGATTTGATTATATATTTTTATGATATTTAAGATATATAAGGTTAAATGTTAGTATTTTATTCAATTTTTTATTAATTATATATTTTTTTAAATTTTTTAAGATAGTATTTTTATTAGTGAATTTGGTTATGTGTTATTTATTTTTAGAGATATCTAGAATGGTTATAAGGATTAAGGTTTAATGTTAGTGTTTTTATTTTTTTTAATTTATTTTAATAAATTTTCAATTTTTCTAAATTATTATTAACTATAATTTTTTCCATAATTTAAATATAGCTTGTTTTTAAAACGTGATTAAAATATACAGTGTGTAAAGTGTATTTATTTTGTGTTTTTTTTAATTAATATAGAATATCTTATATAAATATTAAAAAAGAAATTACTAAATAATAAACTTAAATAATATGTTTTGATCATGATTTAAGATGACTTATAATAAATTTAAAATTAATAATTTTTTTTTCATAAATTTAAGAGGAATTACAAAAATTCATTTCTAAATTATTTGTACATAAAATACTATAACAAATCAAATATGTATTTAAAAGTTGATCTTATTTGATTATCATTATTAGGGGAGAGCTTTTTATTATTGTGTAGGGAGCATTACTAGTTATAGTATTGGTCTACACATCCATCAAAAAATAATCATAAACCATAAAAAAGATGCACATAAATAGTTTATATTAAGTTATATAAGTTATTAAATTATGTTCAAAATGGGTCTATATATTGATTGGACCAACAACTGTCAAACACCAAGCCTTAACATCATAAATTGACAAGACATATTGTCCCAACTACCTCTAGTTCTAAATTACAAATTAAGTCAAAATGCACTACAAAACATTCCATTGAATTCTATCCAGGAGTACACCTGTCCCATCAAAAAATCATCCATTTATTTCCACTTGAGCAACATATCCCGTTGCTTAGTAATACCTGCACAAGAATAGGTGAAATGTGTGTCAACCATATCTACATATGCATTTTACCATTCAACCTATTGAAAACAATAAATGACATCATTCAATTCAACAATTTGTTTAGAGGATGCAATAAGTGACACCAACCCTTTCAATTCAAGTATTATTTTTTTGCTAAGTATGGTTAATCTATTAATAAAGAAAAAAAGCTATTTACAGAGATGGTACTGGCTGTAAGAGAAGACAGCCTTTCTCAGCTTGCCGAAGAACTAGTTCTGAGACTGCCCCAACAGAGGGGAAACCAGTCTGATTGAGTCAAAATTACAAAAAGAAATGGGATGTCATTGCACATTATCCTCAGTTTTCTGAACAGAACTAACAAGACAACAAAAATCAGCATTTCATCCGACTGGATGCGCCTACATGGACAAAAACAGAAGTGAAGCCTGACATTAAAAGAACTGCCACCTGGCATTGGGAATAATGAGCTCCGTGGCCGGTTCCTCCACTATCGGGCAGCCCCAATTTTCACGGTTGTCCGTCTGAGGTTTCTCGCCATCACCTTCCTCCCGCCGCGCGTCCTCCTCGTTTAGCGTGTTCATCTCCTTTTCTGGTGAGGCATGTTGAGGCTTTGAATCCTCACTCCTATTCCGCATTGCCCCCTTCCCTTTCCGCTTGGGCTGCCCTCCGTGCTCAGTTTCCATGTTTGTGCTCATATTCTGTTGGGCTCTATGTTGACTGGGTTCCACCTGAGATGTAGCACTTCCAGAGCAGAGCCCCTGGGTGTTCTGAGCCACCTCCTCAGTCAATGAGATGGAAATGGTGGCCGTAATGAATAGCTGATTAAGAGTGCTGCGAAAGTGGAAGAGTGTGGTATGGGGGGAGGGATACCTGGGCAGAGGGAAGGGAGTAGAGCGAAGACCCGCGCGACCCCGTCCACTCCTCGTATTGGGGTAATGAGGATTATCAGTTGAGGAGGAGGGAGAGCTCGAGGAGCTTCGCCTCCTGGCCTGCTGTCGAGAACTACCACCTCTCGAGCCTCCCCTTCTATTGATTAACTGCTGCCGCACCATGACGGGAAGGGGAATAGAGTGCATAGATACTCTGTGATGTGCGAACAGAACAAAGATTGAGCAGGCGGAGGGCACATCTCAGAAGCCCAGCGGAGCTCGACCACCTCCCATAACCCACCTCCTCCCAACCAACGATGCTTATGGAGCCTCCTATCGATTCCATACATGTTCCTAGATTTAACTTCGTCCGCTTCGTCTCGGCTTTCCTCCGCCATAACTGCTGCATTTAATGTCGCCGAAGGCCAGCTAGCCCTGAAGCATGCGGAGGCGATGGTCCCTTCCCCTTCGCACCTGTACATTCCTACTTCCCGTTGCGTAAAGCCATGTGATGGCCCCTTCCACTGTAATGAACCCATCATATCGTTGGCCAAGTGGTGTGGAGCTGGCAGGTGTCGTTCGACACTGCTCCACCCCTGTCCCGTCCTCCTATTTGCTCGATGAATCACCCTCATCCGGAGCTTTCAATTCAAGTATTAAACACACTAGGCTTTTCAATTTAGGAATTAAACACATGAAAGCACAAGGATCAACCATGAAAGATTATCATTCATTTGATCATGTACAAATCAATCCAGAACACAAATTTGAATTTGGGAGATGGCAATCCATGTCAATCTTCCCTACCAATTAAATTCTAGATCAAAAAAACACAAAACATCCACCCTTATTGATTTTCATTTGAAACATTCATTCTACCCATCAGTTGTTGAAGACATATAGTAAGAGTGTTCAAACACTGTTACATTCATTCTATTCATCAACTATTGGAGACATACATGTTTCTTTTTATTGAATAATGTTATCATATTTATTATTTTATCATTATTTTTGTTGAGAAACAAGGGTAAATTTAAGCCATTATAGACAATATCACTTGTTAAATAGATCCCGAGATCTTATTAGAGAAGCATTTTAAAATTAATAACGATACCAATTTCTATTTATCACTTGTATATGCTTAATACAAATTCTCTTTTAATGATTAGATTATCAAATTAAGACAAGATAACTACAAGATTGCAAGAGCAAAACTACAAGGAATTAGAAAAAGAGTAGAACTACAAGGAATTAGACAAATGAGATGCAATAAAGAATCATTTATTTCGTTTTTTCCTCAAGATGCACTTTAAGGCGCATGATATTGTATTTGAACCCACCTCACTCTCCATATGTCAATCAATTTATTCCTTCCTCAGCGATATGGGCCCGTTATAACTACCGTTCGTTCAGGCTCATTACTCGACACACTGAGTCTGTTCGAACCCCAATACATTTAGAGTCTAATAACCTTCTGTCAATCTCTATCTATTAGATATGAAATCGCTTTAAGGCTGGATTACAAATATATAAAATATAGCATCCAGAGACTCTAGAGGACCACTTAAATCATTCTCAAGATGAAAATAACCATAACTTCTAGTTTATTAAATAATTTCAATGCCACTGTAGCCTAAAATTGTTACTCAATACAATGAGTCATTTCGAACCCCAATTTATTCAGAATCTAATAACCTTGTGTGAGTCTCTATCTACTAGATATGAACTTGCTTGAAGGATGTATTACAAATACATAAAAGATAACATCCAAAGACTCTAGAGGACCACTGAACAGTAAGACGCAAATAAGAGATGCAATGAGGTAGTTAATATATAAGAAGGCTATCATATCCTTAAATAGGCTAGGGAGAAAAGCAAACAACAATGCCAATATGTTAACTCAAGAAAGTACTAATCCTTCAATGTACCATTGTCAATGAAACATGAACTATTGTAGCTTACTGACAAGTATATATTAGTCAATTAAATTATGAGATCACCCCTTAAATCATTCTTGAGATGAAAATAACCATACCTTCTAGTTTATCAACCAATTTCAATGCCACTGTAACCTCAAATCCGACCCCTGCAATTTAATATCATACTACTATAACAATGATATCAGTCCATTTTCAACAAGATTGGTTTAGCAAGATTTGAGGATAGAACACTTAGTAACCTTTGCGATTACAAATCTATAAAATATAGCATCCATAGTCTCCAAAGGACCACTGAGAAGTAAGACATAGATGAGAGATGAAATGAGGTAGTTAATATCCAAGAAGTCTACCCTATCCTTGACTAGGCTAGGGAGAAAATCCAACAACAATGCCAATATGCTAACTCAAGAAAGTACTAGTCCTTCAATGTAACACTGTCAATAAAATATGGACTCCTATAGCTTACTAGAAAGTATATATCAGTCAATTAAATGATGAGATCAACCCTTAAATCATTCTCAAGATGAAAATAACCATACCTTCTAGTTTAGTAACCAATGTCAATGCCATTGTAACCTCAAATCCGACCCCTGCAATTTAATATCACACTAATATAATAGCAATGCTTCAAACCTGATATTTTTCGATAGTCTGAAATAGGTCACTATTGAGGAGAAGTAAGCTTACAAGTTATTGAAAAAATACACTCCAATAATCGAGAACATGCAACAGGTTTTAGAAGATCCTCACAGCCTAGACAAATCAATCAAATAAATCCCACAACCATGCAAGAGAAAGCTAGAAATAATTTTTATGTGTGAATCCAGTTTAGTAACCAATTTCAATGCCACTGTAACCTCAAATCTGACCCCTGCAATTTAATAGCAGACTACTATAATAGCAATGCTTCAAACCTGATATTTGTCAACAGACTGCAATAGGTCATTGTTGAGGAGAAGTAATCTTACAATTTATTTAAAAAATACACTTCGATCATCAATAACAGGTAAGAGACCTTTGAAGATCCTCACAACCTAGACAAATCAATCAAATAAAGCCCACAACCATGCAAGAGAAAGATAGAAAGAATTTTTTTGTGTGAATCCAGTTTAGTAACCAATTTCAATGCCACTATAACCTCAAATCTGGCCCCTGCAATTTAATATCAGGCTCCTATAATAATAATGCTTCACCCTTGATATTTTTTCGACACTCTGCAATAGGTCATTGTTGAGGAGAAATAAGCTTACAAGTGATTGAAAAACTACACACCAGTCATCAATAACATGCAACATGCCTTAGAAGATCCTCACAGCCTAGAGAAATCAATCAAATAGATCCCACAACCATGTAAGAGAAAGCTAGATAGAATTTTTTATGTGTGGATCCTCATTGTTTCTTTTTAGATTTCTTGTTCCTTTGTGTGAATTTAATTATTCCAAGTCCCTTGTAATATAAAATTTTATGTGTGAAAACCCTTCCAATTATGAGTTTCATATCAGAGATGTATTTAGCCACCTGCAAGGCTCACGTTAAGGAAATGTAAGATTGAAGTTACAATATATAGATAAAGCACGGTTGTTGTTTCTCATTGATTACAAAGGCCAATGAATTACCTTGTTTTCTAATACCATCTTTTAAAATTAGAATTTCATGCTAAATATACAGATTATTGCAACCATGCCAATAGTTTCTATTGCAAATCGTATAAGGAACGGGAGGAGGCGAGGGGTGAGGGGGCCCAACTACGATATAGTTCATCATATGAGGATAGGTGGGTGATGTGAATGCTCCCAATTCTCCCAACAAAGTCGTTGAAAAGGATACTGTGTTGGAAATAATACTGAGAGGGGGGGTGAATCAGTATTAGCAAATCAACAATTTTTCATTTCCATGATCAGATTCATGTACGCTACTTCAGTTAGGGGAACTCGCATGTACACGCAACTGTATTTAATGCAACGCGCGTATATCCAACAAACATATGATTTAGTTAAATCATCATATGTGGATCTTTAATCAGTGCATTGGAACTTCATTAACCATATAAACAGTAACCAGGTGTAGTAAAAATTGAATAGGTCATCACACATAAGAAACACACATGAACACAATATAAGGTGGAAACCCAGTGTGGGTGAAAACCAGCTACTGCAATCGTCTTTGTCTTCTTTTAATAATAAGAATATTCTATTTACAATTTTTGTATTGGTGCAGTCTTATACCAGTACGCAGGCTTCTACCTATATAAGGCTACAACCTTCTCTTGTTCTCCAGCTTCTACTGGAAGGGAGCTACGACTCTCTAGCTCTTGTACTAGCTGATATATTATTGGATCCATCAACAACATCATTCAATGATCAAATATATCTGCATCAACCAATTTCCTTCTGAACCAACCACAACCGAATCAATCAATCACTCCATCAATCTGATCAATTAGAACGTTCTCACTAGAGTACAATAACCAGAACCCAGAACACTGCAACAGCAAACAGAAGCAACTAAAACATATTTTATAAGGTATACACTACTTCCATGTGTAAAACCTACATGCATACACGCTTTCCTCAAGGCGAACCTGTGTACAAATCTGTAAATGATGTATACATTGTTTTGATATGCAGAACCAATGTGTATACATGCCTTTTCCAAAGTGAACCTACATACATATCTATAAATGATATTTAAATATTACAACAATTCCAGACTTCAGTCATACCCAGATCACCATATTTACAGACTTACAACATGCGCCAGTTATTCAGATAAAGCATCAAACTACATAAAGATAATTCAATTCAAGCCTTAAGATCCTGATACATTATTAGATCTTATTCTTCATCAAGCGCTAAGGTTCATCCTTGGTTCAAATCCAGCAATGCACCATAACCCAATAACCTGCATACTAGATCTCACTCTTCATCAAATATTCAATGCTTGATTTTACTGGCCTAATGATCTTTTCCTCCTTTTATAGTTTTAGGCCTTTCTGAATACGATGGACCAAAACCACTTAGGACCAATACCATGGACCAAATACTTCGGACCAAAACTTAGTTTTCCAAGGTATACACACTTTCCTTTCTGTGAAAGTGTGTGTGTACATTATACACTCCTTTTATTCTGTTAACCCGCATGTATATGTGGCTTGGTCAATGGTGAACCTGCGTATACCTCTCTTTCTTCATTCTGTGAGTCTGATCTATAACTCTATGCTGTTAACCTGTAGTACTATGATCTGTCATCTGAATGAGTTGCTTTCTGAACTGATTCCTTGAAGTCCCTTGCATTTCATCACATCTGTAAGCACTACTTTCATGCATTTTGTCACATCTGATATCACTTCTATAGTTCATCTAGTTACCATATACAAGTGGGTCTTTCTGCTATAAGTGGGTTGCCATCAAGTATAACACATACATCATAATGCCAGCAATCTCCTCCTTTGGACTTGATGGCAACAACAACCACACCAAGTCAATCTCCCCCTTTGACATCAAGGGCAAAGGGTCATGCTCCCCCTGAGCATAAGAAAAGTCAAAAAGATGTTCTAAAAGAAGAACATGTTAGAGAAATATTATATATGATAGAGAAATGCAAGACATATAATATGCAGAAAAAAACAAACACATAAAACCAGAGAGACACATATATACGTGTTAACCTAGTTTGGGCTACGTCCACCCCGAACAGCCAGTCCTTCCTTTCTATTATCCAGCAAAAGGAAGAGACACAACCTACAGCAGATCCACTATAATATCCTCTATTTTCTCTCACAGTCTCACCTCTCCGTTTCTCGCTTGAAGAATACACATCTATTACACAACCTCAATACAATGCCCTCATACAAAGAGAGGGGTTTCCTTCTAGGGAAAAAACCCTAAACTAAACATAAGTTCTATTGTTAGATCATCCGCCTAATGAGCGGCCCAGATTGATTAGAAATTACTATACTTTTACAAGGCAATTTTACATTTGTTTTTAGCTTCGGGGGTGCTGCCCCCGAAACCCCCACCGGGGGACCGCTGGCCCCTGGACCCCTAGCTGGGGGGATCGCCCCCCCCAAACCCCCACAGAGGGGAAATGTCCCCCCCACACCCCCCCGCGTGGAGGGGTGTACAATATTCCTTGGGTATACATCTGGCTGAAACAAATACCTCTAAAAAATCATGCTCCACACCCAACAATCTCCCACTTGGAGAATCAGTGTAGCAACTCCACCGCTGCTTCATTTACTGGACAATGACTCCTCTTTGTACCTGGCTGCCTCTCATCTTCATCGTCATCCTTAAAGACCAATTAAAACTAAGCATATTCTCAGTTTCTCCCTGGTTACAACTTTTGTTAGCATATTTGCAAGATTCTGGCTAGTGTGTATCTTTTCGGCTTCAACTCTCCATCTTCCAACACTGATTATATGAAATGGTACTTGAGTTGTATGTGTTTAGTCCTAGAATGAAATATTGAGTTCTTTGCAAGATGAATGGAAATTTGGCTATCATTGTATAACGTGCTCATATCATGCTTCTTACCCAATTCACCCATAAACCTTTGTAACCAAATCATTTCTTTACTAGCCCTGTAGCAGCAACATACTCTGCTTTTGTTGTTGAAAGTGCAACAACACTTTGGATTTTTGAAACCCAACTGGTAGTTGTTCCACCTACAGTAAATACATATCCTATAGTGCTCCTCCTATTATCTCTGTCACCTGCCATATCTGCATCAACATATCCCTGTAGAGAAATGTTTGAACCACCAAAGCATAATGCTTGATTTGTGGTACCTTTCAAATATCTGAGAATCCATTCACTGCCATCCAATGTTCCTTTCCTGGATTGTTCATGTACCTGCTTACAACTCCCACTGCATGTGCAATATCAGGCCTTGTGCAGACCATTACATACATTAAGCTTCCAACTGCTGATGCATATGGAACTTTAGACATATAGTCCATGTCTTCATGGGTCTTTGGGCACATCTCCTTACTAAGTTTGAAATGGCTAGCAAAATGTGTACTAACTGGTTTTGCATTGTGCATATTAAATCTTTTCAACACCTTTTGTATGTACTAATTATGAGACAATGTTAATTTGTGATTGTTCTTGTCTCTAGTTTTGCTCATACCAAGTATTTGTTTTGCAGCTCCCAAATCCTTCATTGCAAATGAATTTGCCAATTTTCTTTTGAGCACATTTATTTCCTGCATGTTAGACCCTGCAACAAGCATGTCATCTACATACAATAACAATATAATATAAATGCCATCATTTTTCTTTTTCATATAAACACAATGATCAGAGTGACATCTAGTATAAACTTGTTCAGACATAAACTTGTCAAATTTTAGATACCACTGCTTGGGAGCATGTTTTAAATGATACAAGCTCTTCTTCAACTTGCACATTAGTTTCTCCTTCCCCTGCACCTCATAACCTTGTGGCTGCTACATATATATCTCTTCCTCCAAATCCCCATGGAGAAAGGCCGTCTTTACATCTAACTGCTCAAGGTGCAAATATTCAACTGCTACTAGACTTAAAATAGTTATGATTGAAGTCATTTTAACAACAGGAGAAAATATTTCATCAACATCAATACCTTTCTTCTGTGCAAATCCCTTCACCACAAGTCTAGCTTTGTACCTCTGGTTTCATCCATCTTCTTCCTTCAGCCTGTAAACCCATTTATTCTTCCATGTAGTTTTTCCTGCAGGCAACCTGACTAAGTCCCAAGTCTGGTTATGCATTAAGGAGTCCATCTCTTCTTCCATGGCTACCTCCCAGTTCTTCGTACTTCCAACCTGCATTACTTCTTCATAACATTCGGGTTCACCAGAATCAATCAACAATAGATAATATAATGAACGAGAGTATCGTTCAGGGGGTCTACTTATCTTGGTAGATCTTCTAACACCACTTTCAGGTGTTTGGGGTGCTTGTTGCTGTTGTGGTGGTTGTTGTTGTTGTGGTTGTTGATTATTATTATTTTCAGGCACCATTACTTTTTTAGTGATTTCATCAAGAACTGTGTATTCCTTGTTTTCTTTTTATTGTTTCTTTTCCTACAACTGATTCTTATACAAGACTTTTTCATTGAATATTACATCTCTACTCCTAATGATTTTGTTATTTCCGTAATCATATAAGCGATAACCAAAATCATTAACACCATATCCAATAAATGTACATTTCTTTGACTTTGCCTCAAGCTTTGTTCTATTTTCTTTATCAATATGGACAAAGGCCTCACAACCAAAAGGCTTTAAAAAATAGTAGTTTACCTTTATACCTATCCATGCCTCCTCTGGAACACCACCATCGAAGGAACTTGAAGGCCCTCTATTTATTATATAAAAAACATTATCTACAGCATCTGATCAAAACTGTAAAGGAAATCCTGCATGCAATCTCATGCACCTTGCACGCTCCATGATTGTTTTGTTCATCCTTTCTAATACACCATTTTCTTGTGGTGTTCTTGGAACTATCTTCTCTCTACAAATTCCATGCTCTGAACAGTACCTATCAAACTCTTTGCTGCAATATTCACCTCCATTGTCTGATCTAAGACACTTCAATTTCTTTCCAGTCTCAATCTCAACCAAAGCTTTCCATTTCTTGAAAGTATCAAATACATCAGATTTATTCTTAATACAATAAATCCAAGTTTTTCTAGTTCCATTATCAATAAAAGTAACATAATAACGAGAGCCACCGAAAGATGATACTTGAGCAGGTCCCCATACATCTGTATGCACAAGCTCTAATTTTTCGCTCTTCTTTTCTTTCCCAACTCTCAGAAATCTGACTCTCTTCTGCTTTCCATAAATGCAATTCTCACAGAAGTCGAAATCAACATTCTTCAAACCCGGCAACAAATTCCTTGAGTGAAGAATCTTCATCCCCTTTTCACTCATGTGTCCGAGCC
>APFE030114783.1:34344-80155 GCA_000404065.3 Pinus taeda | reverse complement strand
TGGGACCTGCCCTCATGGCATCGTGATCTTCAAGGCGAAGGTGTTTCAACTCTTCCAACCCAAGTCACGGCGGGAGTGATAGTGGGTGAGATCAGGGACTCTGTCCCACCCCTCCCATGTAGTTCCATTCACCTGTACAACCCCATCACCCATATGTGAGTCATTCGGCCAAGCAACTCATCTGTGCCTGCAACCATTAACATATCATCAGAATATAGATAGCCATATATAGCAGGTTTCACAATCGATTAGAATTTCAAAGATAAAATAATATAAATTTTCATCAAACCAGGTGTCGTCAACTCGTCATGTGCGAGTGCCTCTGGTGGTTTTCCTGCCATACTCAATAATAATCAGTAACCAGGTTTTTCAGTGTTAGTCATTGTCATAATAACATTAATTACCATCACCTGGTTATTCACATCACCGTTCGTTGTGACCCAGAACTAATGTAAGTAGTTAACATAGGGGATACCTCCATCATGGCTAGCATCATCATGACCTTAATGGAACCATACATATAGATCAAGGCTATCATCATTATAACATCAATAGAAACATGTCTATCCTTTACTACTATCACCATCATGATATCAATAGAGAATACACATAATCATTAATTATATCGAAATCATAATAGAGAACATACTTAACCATCACATTCGCTGATAATAGAGTCACGTTTCTGGATCCTCAGCCTGAGTTACTCATAGACTAAAGTATGCAAGATAATGTCATATTAGAGTCAGGAAACTAGGGTGGGCACTACAACAACTTTCATTACCATTTCCTCAAAAGTCCAACCAACTAGTTGCCTAACTACTTCTGAATCCATACAATAAAAATCAACAAGCTATTTATAATGTCGAAGGACAAAAATTTTCAAGCTTGTATGATTACCCCATTAGGTCTAAATGATGTTCAACTTAGATTTGGTAGGGTTTTACCAAAGAAGTCACCAACAACTGCCATCCAAAAATCTAAAGAGAATGAAGTTATTGAGAAAGATGTAAATCTTGTTCAAGAAAACATTCCCCTAAAGGAAGATATTCCTATACTATCAAAAGATGAGAAAATAAAGCAAGCTCCCATAGTTCCTCTACTAGAACAACCTTCTGTTTCTTTGCATGATCCACTTTTTCTTGAAAGGCTTAAAATTGATAAAGGAATAGAAAGACTAATTGCTTTACTAGATTATGATATGTTCAATGAACTTAGGAATATTTGCATTAACATTCCTTTATTACAGGCTATAAAGGAGATACCAATATTTGCAAAAACTATCAAGGAGCTATGCATTAGAAAATAAAAAAGAAAAAGAAAAGATATCAAAAAGATATAATTGGTAGGAAAAATTATTGATATCATGAAAGGAAAACCTATTGTTCAAAAATATCTAGATCTTGGTCGTCCCATTGTGATAATTCATATAAATGGTGTTGAGATTCCAAACACTTTAATTGATCTAGGAGCAACCATTAATATCATGAGTAAACGAACAATGGAGAAACTTAGGCTTCCTAATCTTCAATATACTCATACATTATTACAATAAGCAGATCGATCCGTTATCAAACCAGATGGAGTATTAGAAGATGTGTCTGTTTCTCTAGATTCTTGGGAATATCTTGTAGATTTTATGATTTTAACCCCAAGAATAATTTAGGAGGCTATCGATTGATCCTTGGTAGACCTTGGCTCGCTACAACTGATGCATTCATAAGTTGTAGATATGGTGATATGTATATCTCTGTTGGAAATTCCACTAAGAAGTTTACCTTGTATCCTCTTGCAAAAACAATAATTGAAGTAGAAAGTGAGATTTGGATAGATGATGATAATGAAGACTTTAATGATTTGCGACCAATTTATACTTTTTTTCACAATTATTTGAAAATGATTAGTTGATAAATTTAATGAATAATAATGATTCTTCTTCATACAGTGAGCACGGGCAAAGTTTTAAGGAATTTTGCAATATTGAATATTTATCATCTCACCAAACGACTTTACATTCTATGGGAAATTTTGGTAATTCTCAAGTGGAATTTTTTTGAGATAAAACATTGAACATTAACTATAATTTGGAAGAATTTCAAAAGAGAAAATTGACACAGATGCTACAAAAACACACTTATGCTTATGCATGGGAGTACACTGACGTGAAAGGGATTGATCCTAAAACTTGTATGCATCATATTTGTATTCAAGAAAATGCCAAACCAGTTAGATAATGCCAGAGAAGGATGAATCATAATCTGAGAGAAATTGTTGAGGAATTACAGAAGTTACTTAATGTGAATTTCATCTGTCTAATATCAGATAGTTAATGGGTTTCACCTTTAGTGAGAGTTCCTAAGAAAAATGGAAAATGGAGAATGTGCATTCATTACAGAGAATTAAACAAAGCCACTTTAAAAGATCATTTTCCACTACCTTTTATAGATCCAAGTATTAGATACCTTGGCAAGAAAGACGTATTCTTGATTTTTAGATGGTTTTAGTGGATATAATTAAATCCAACTAGCACTAGAAGATCAAGATAAAACTATTTTTACATCTCCATGGGCAACATATGCCGATAGGGTTCTTCCCTTTGGACTATGTAGTGCACCTGCAACATTTCAAAGAGCAATTTTAGGTATTTTTTCTGATCTAATTCATGATTGTGTGGAAGTATACATAGATGATTTTACTGTGTATGGTGATACTTTTGAAGAAGATATGGAAAATTTGAAAAAAAATATTGTTAGATGTAAAAAAACAAACCTTTCATTAAACGATGAGAAATGTTTTATGATGTTCAGTGAAGGGATTGTTTTAAGCCACCATATTTTGAGTGATGGAATTAAAGTGGATACATCTAAGGTAAGGATGTAAGAAGTTTTCTTGGATTTACTTGATATTATAGGAGATTCATAGAAAATTTCACAAAAATAGCCTCTCCACTTTTTAAATTCCTTACAAAAGATTGTGAGTTTGCTTGGAATTCCGACTGTTAGAAAGCGTTTGAGACATTGAAACAAAAGATTATTGAAGCACCAATTTTAAGAGGACTTAACTGGGCTCTTCCTTTCCATATTTCTAATGGTGCTTCAGATACAACTCTAGGCGCTGTGTTGAGACAAAAAGATTTAACTCCTTATGCCATCTACTATAGAAGTAAAAGTTCGACTCCAGCAGAGTTAAATTGCACTGTAATAGAAAATGAGTTTTTAGCTATTGTTCATGCCATTAATAAATTTCGTTATTACTTTACTGGTTATGAAACTTTTATTCATACAAATCATTCTTCCATTAGATTATCTAGTGAACAAACTAATCACTAATGGTAAAATTACAAGATGGTTGTTATTACTAAAATAATTCAACGTTACTATTCTTGATAGACCAGGAAAATAAAATACAATTGCTGATTTTCTTTCTAGAATGCAGACTAATGATGAGGATGCTCTTGTAAAAGATAACTTTCCTAATGAATATCTTTTTACAGTATCTACTAAAACACCATGGTTTGTAGATATTGCTAATTATTTGGCTACAGGAAAGCTACGTCCGCAACTATCAACTGGAAAAAAACAAGAAGTGATCAAAACCTGTGCACCTTATTCTTGGATAAATGAACAATTGTATAAAACTAAACCCGATTTGATTATCCGAAGATGTGTTCGAGAAGATGAAGTACCTGAAATCCTGAAAAGCTTGTCATGATGAACCATGCGGAGAACATTTTGCCGGTAAAAGAACTGCCTACAAAATCCTTTTTTTGGGATATTATTGGCCATTCATTTTTAAAGAGGCCAAAGAATATGTTAAAAGATGTGATAATTGTCAGAAATGGGGAAACCCATTCCATCACATGAGATGCCTCTACAACCACAGGTACATGTAGACCCCTTTGAAAAATGGGCTCTAGATTTTGTTGGACCAATAAATTCTCCATTTAAACATAAAAAGTATATACTTGTTTGCATAGATTATGTTACAAAATGGGTAGAAGCTAAACCTCTTTTATTTGCAACTGAAAATGCTGTAGTTACATTTCTTTTTGAGGATATCTTTACTCGTTTTGGTATTCCAAGAGAAATTGTAACAGATCAAGGTAGTCAATTCACCCAAAAGTTGGTGCAAAAGATCGTGGAGCAATACAAAATCAAACATCGAAAGTCTACTCCATATCATTCACCAGCCAATGGGCAAGTGGAATCTACCAACAAAGTTCTTGAAGTAATTTTTACCAAAACTGTGCATTTGCATAGAAAGGATTGGGCAGAAAAGCTTCCAGAAGCATTATAGGCATACCGAACCACATGGAGGAATAAAAGTGGACATACTCCTTATGAGCTTGTATATGGAAAGCAAGTCTTGCTTCCAATTGAATTTCAAGTGGAGACCTTGAGAACAACAACCAAACTGGGCCTTGATCTCTCTAAAGCTCGAAACAAAGGTTGACACAAATGAATGAGCTAGATTAGATCCGACAAGATGCTATTCAAAGAACCAACCTAGTTCAACAACAAAGACCTAAGTGGCATGACAAGTTTATCAAAGCTAAAAAGTTTAAGCAAGGTGATCGGGCTCTTCTCTTTGATTCCAAGTTCAAATATTTTCAAGGAAAATTTCAAACTCATTGGCTTGGTCCTTATGAGATCAACACTATTTTTGATATGGAGCAGTCAAAATCAAAACTATTGATGATGAACAAATTTGTTTCCTTGTTAATGGTCATAGATTAAGGTTGTATCATAAACTACTAACAAGGGAAGAATTTGTCAAATATTTGCAAGAGAATTTTGAATTCAAGTTGGTTAAGGAAGCAAATTCTTCTCCTCACTCTCTAACTTCATTGTAATTTTTGTAAAAAAATAATAATAATGAAAACAACTATTTTGGCATGTTTATGCATAAAATCTTAACTAAAAACCAAGATCCCTTGGCAATTTAGATTTTCAAAACCCTTTTTTCATTAACCCTATTTCTTTTTGTCCTTCTCTTTCTTTTCAGGTACCAAACTACATTCATAATCAATACTTTCATTTATCATTATCATCATCAACAAAAACATCAATAAAGAGGCCTTATTCTAATCAAATAAAGGAAGTCTGAGAATAAAAAGCAGAAACATAATTTCTATCATTTTGTGACCAATCTTCAATTCTGTAACTACATCCAATTTCTACAAAAATTTAGGGAACAGAAAATAAATGTATGTAAGAATGTTGGAATGAGATGTCATATAAGAGCTTAGGTTTTAATTCATGGATGATTATATTAATAGTTGAAGAATTTATACGACCTTATATGTCTGCCATTATACTCATAACCGTTATACCATAACTCCTCATCATTACAATGCTAGTCACATAAAGTACGATTAGAATTAAAACACAACCCCCGTCCTTTGAAAGAGGATCTAGTAAGTTGTGAAGTACAAATCCGGATGAAACACTACTTCTTCCATCAGTGCCCTACTTCACAATCATTTAACCTTGTTCCATATCCATTCCACTCATTCCCACTTTGCATTTCATTTCATTCTCTCTCGAAACTTCCATCTTCGTAGTTGAATGAAACAGTCAAGGCTGAGACTTCTCTGCACCATGGAGACGCTTATTCGTTCTGATTCGAATGGGGTAAAGTTCCTCCAGGCATATTCAAGGGTTAGAGAGAAATTGCAATAGGTGGGGTTGCTCCAGTTCTTCGAAAAGTTTGATGGTTATGAAGCAAAAATTACCTAAGCCTTTGCCCGAGCATTTGTTGAGGTGGAAGCAGAAATTGGAGACATTAAATTCATAATGACATAATCAATTGTAGTAGAAGAAACATGACTACCAAGGAATGGAGAAAGCTAGTTCAAAAACATGATAATAAAAGAGAATGATTGGATTCATTTCTTGAAAGAACTAGGTATGGACTTGTCTATTTCTAAGAAAGGCATTCCAGTCACAACGCTAAAAGGAAAATGGCAAAATCACTTAGTCATTCAGAAATTTGTAACATTTGAAGGGAGATTTGGGACAACGTTTTTCTACCATGGTAGGCTTATGATGCATTTTTTTGATGGATTTGAAATCAATCCGCCTTACTTCCTACTTCAAAGTTTAATGAAAATGACATTCAAAATAAAGAGAGAGTCCAGGTCCATTGATAACTCCCTATAACATCGTGGACTCATTAAGATTCTAATATAGGCACATTTGCAAACTCAAGGAGATAATTGGCAGGATTTCCTAGTAAGAAATCACTTTATAGAAGCTCCAGAGAAGAAACCAAACAATAGGGTTAGAAGAAGTAGAAGAAAATCAAACCCTAGCCTTGAAAAAGAAAGAGTTGAAGAGGAAATTCAAGAGCAGAGTGTGGTTGAAACTCCAGAGGAGCCATTTAAAGACAATACTCCACTGTCCCAATATCTTGAAAAATTTAAACAAAAGGATGAGAAACAAAACCTTAGAAGGAAGAAAACTAGCCCAAGCCAACAAATACCTGAAGAGAAGAAGAAAACAGAAGATAATAGAGCAAAAAGGAAAAACATTGGAAGCTTAGAGGTAAAATTAAAGAGAAGAAAAAGGATTTTGAAAATTTCAAATACTTAGTCACCAAAGATGATCGTTCTTGAAGAAGAAGGGTATAATACGCCACCTCACATAGTCAGCCCAACAAGACAAACTCCAGAAATTGATCCAGTCCAAAAAAAAATCTATGATCGTGGAATCTCTAGAGCAAAGGGCACAACGAAAGGAAAAATTTTCTCACTATGAAATGGGAGAAATTTCAACAACACAACAAAATGTAGAACATGAACACATAATTGAAGAAAATCTAAAACAAGACATATATGAACTAGAGGTTCTTAACAAATATTTAATTTAGGAAAATGCAGCAACAAAGGTTCATAATGAGATACTCAGAACTCAAAATGTCAATATACTTCGACACCTCTGCCATTGGTACAAAAAGAATAAGAAACTTAAAGTTCAAAATAAGTTTCTTAAAAACAAGGTCAGAGGATTACAAGGCAGAATTCTAATGAAGAAACCAAGGACCATGTTTGGCATTAAAAAGAAGAAAGCGAGTACCAGCTTGGATGTACTTACACAGGCCTCAGAGATCATTCACAAAGGGAGGAAGAAAAAACTAATTTGTTATGAAACCAGCTCACAAAAAGATACAAAAGATAGATCAACGCCTTAGAATTCGGCCTCTTCGAGGGGCCAACCTCCTTTCCATTACACAAATGAACAATTCTTGGATGATACAAATGACGAAACCTCATTTCTATATATAGGAGTCTAAGGGGTCACAATATAACCAAGCTGACCTAATAATAATAATATGAAGGCACAAAAATAACAATAGTGGGATTTTATGGGGCACAATAATAACAATATAGGGACAATAGGGGCACAACAATAACAATAAGGGATACAATGACAATAGTAATGAGGGAATCACTAGTATTAAAGGGACCTAACATGCCGCTCTCTTTCAAAAAGATGTTGTCCTCAACGCTTGAGTAGTTCTGGACGCTTTTGTATAAAAGTCTCATCCTCCCATGTGGAATCTTCAATGGATAATTTCTTCCACTTGATGAGATACTCTAAAATTGATCGATTTCGTAGATGTCGAGTTCTTGTTTCTTTGACTGCTTCAAGTTCCAATATGATTTTTCCTTCCTCATCAAGTTCTGGAAATATTGTTTGAACTGGAAACTTGTCACCTATAACCTTCTTTAAGCATGAAACATGGAAAACTGGGTGAACTCGGGAAGCTGCAGGAAGCTCTAATTTGTATGCCATAGTACCTATTTTTTGCAACACCTTCTACAGACCATAATACTTTGGTGATAATTTATTATCTTTCTTAGCTTGCTTGAGGGACATTTGTTTATATGGTTGTAGTCGTAGGAATACCCAATCACCCACATCAAAAGTTCTTTCGTTGCGATGTTGATTTGCCTGCTGTTTCATTCTATTCTATGCCGAGGTGAGGTTATCCTTTAGTAGTTGGAGAACTTGTTGCTGATGCTCAATCTGATCTTCCATTGCTTGAACCTTAAAATTTTCTCTTAAATATGATGTGATGGATGGTGGATGATATCCATAAAGTGCCATAAATGGGGTCATTTTTGTTGTAGTATGGAAGTGTTATACCACCATTCAGCTAGAGGCAACCATTTGACCCATTGTGTCTGTTTATCAGATACAAAGCCATGAAGATATTCTTCCAAATATTTGTTTACTATCTCAGTTTGCCCATCAGATTGAGGATGATAAGATGAGCTATGAGCTAATTGAGTACCAAGACAAGAAAATGATTATGTCCAAAAATTTCCAGTGAAAATGGGATCTCTGTCGCTTACAATAATCTTTGGGTTTCCATGTAGCTTTTGAATTGTTTCCATAAATGCAGTAGAAACTGTACTCACTTTAAATGGATGAGATAATGCATAAAAGTGTGCATACTTGGTAAGTCTGTCAACTACCACCATGATAACACTCTTTCCTTTGGACTTGGGTAAACCTGTGATAAAATCCATTGAAACCTCCTCCAAACGTTGGCTTGGAACGGATAAAGGTTGTAATAGTCCTTGGGTCTTAATTGTTTCAACTTCATTTTGTTGGCAAACCAAACATTCCGCCACAAAGTTTTGAATATCCAATTGAAGGCCATCCCAAAAAAAATCCTTCTTAACCCTGTGTTAGGTTTTGAGAAATCCTGAGTGCCCTCCTAAGGGAGAGGTGTGCAATTCCCTAAGAATCTTTTGTTTGAGTTGGGAATTATTACATAGGTATAACCGATCCTTGTACCATAACGAATCATTTTTCCAGCTAAATGTATCAGATGTACTGGCATCTTGCTGTATCTTTGGAATGTCTTCAGTCTTCATTCTGATTTGATGATATCCTGAACGAAGATCCAACTTGGTGAAGTAAATTGATCCATGCAATTCATCCAATAATTCATCAATGACTGGAATGGGAAATTTATTTTTAATAGTGAGCTTGTTGAGCTCCCTATAATCTGGACACATGCGCCACGATCCATCCTTCTTGTGAACCAATAATATTGGAGCAGAGAGAACTTTGACTAGGTTGAATTATACCAACCTCTATTATTTCTGCAACCATACATCCAATTTCACTCTTTTGGATATAGGGATATCTGTAAGGCCTGATGTTTAGAGGAACACTTTCTGGAATCAAATTAATAGCATGAACATGATCACGAATAGGTGGGAAGCTTTTGAGAGCCTCAAATACCTTGGAATGATTGTCCAAGACTTTTTGGAGATCTGGAGAAATGGATGATTTCGATGTCGGAACCTCTAGTGAACATAATTATGCAATTATGCCTCGTTGTTCATTCTTTAGAAGCTTTGTCATTTCGTTAGAGCTGATTATCTTTCTTGGTTTTCCTGCGATACCCCTTAATTCAACTTCCTTTCCTTCTGAAGAGAATTTCATGAAAAGTTCTTGAAAATTAAAAGCTATTGTACCTAAGGATTGTAGCCATTGGATTCCTAGTACAACATTAGCACCACCCATTTGGAATTGAAAGCATTGGGCTATTCAATACATATTCTCCCATAGATAACTTGATATTATGGCACTTTCTTGAGCAATTTATGGTCCTCCACTTGCAAACATCACTTGACACTCAAGTGTTGGATATAGGAAGCAATTCAATTCCTTGGCTATCTTACAATGAATAAAATTATGGGCACTTCCCGAATCAATCAACACTATTACCTTTTTCTTCTAGATATGCCCTTCTATCTTGATAGTTTGAGGAGTGGTAATTCCAGCCAACTCATTACAAGATATGGTCAGATTTTCCTTTTTTTCCAGGGTTTGTTCCTAGTGTATATCCTCTTCTTTTGACGTTTCTTGTTCCTTTTCTTCTTCCTCTTCATAATCTATGTAAAATAATTTCTTCTCAGCACACATATGACCTTTAATGTATTTGCTATCACAATTGTAACAAAGCCCCTTTTCTCTTTTTTCTTCCAATTGTTGTGGTGTTAACCTTGTAGGTTGTGGATGGCTAGGGGCAACAACACTTCCATCCTTATGATTGTGAGTGGTAGGCTTCTTTGTTACCATAATTTTGCTTTCCATTTTTTTTGCCAACTTGAATGCCTTCTCCAATGAGTTTAGTTCCCAAAGGCGAACCTCATGTTGGATGTTATCTTTTAAAGTCCCTATGAACACATCAATCTTATGCTCCTTTGGAATATCTTTACCCTTACATTCAAGTTTTGGAAGTCCTCAATGTGCTCCATCATTGGACCCTTTTGTTTGAGATTATTAATTGGCTAAAAAAAATGTTGCTTTTTGTATCCTCATAATGTGCTATCATTTCATTTGTAAAAATAGCCCAAGTGACAATTTGTTTACGAGAGTGAAGCCATCGATACCATACAAGCTGATTTGGTTCCAAATATAAAGTTACAATGCGTACCTTTTGTGTGTTTTGTACATTATGGAGATCGAAAAATTGCTCTATCTGTAGTATCCATGTTCTGGGATCCTTGCCATCAAACTTCCTCATATCGATCTTTGGAACATGGTGTTTCTTCGACCCAATGTTAGAGTCTATGAAATCATGATTAACATTTATTTTGTTCTCATCATGGGTTTCCTTTACTACCCTTTTACCATTAGTAAGCATTTCTTGTAGAAACATTGTCAAGTTTGTCTTCAAATCTTCCATGCCTTTCTTTAAATCATCCATCTTAGCTTTTGTTACTTTTTGTGCGAGTGAAATTTGTTGCACTTGGTCTCATAATGTTGATATATTTGTTGGAAATACTGAGAGGGAGGGTGAATCAATATTTCTTTTCAATTGTTATTTTTTTTTGTTAAATCATTTATATTTAGAACACATAAATAAATAATAGGAATGAATGCTTTTGTTAATATAATCTTTGCAATAAATCAAGTACAATGTATATATATAGCTTCAACCAATTGGCAAGCACCAACTTGGACCTTTTGTGAGGCTCCAACCTCCAGAGCACCAGCCCTGTCTTGTCAAGGCACCAACCTTGGATTTAGGAGCACCAACTCCCAGGATACTAATCCTTCCAGTTTTGAGGCACCAACCCCAAGGGCTCCAACCCTCTTCTGTAAATTGTTTGGATCTATTTGGTAGTAATTCTCTTCTCCCAACCCCGTTGGACCTATGACTTACTTCTTTCCTCCTGCTACTTTCACTTCTACTAGACCTTCAGCTTCCTCTGTTTCTTACAGTTTCACCAACCTTTAAACTCTCCTTGTTCTCTGTTATATACTCTTGCTACCTTTGACCTTTGGCTTCCTTTTCGCTCACTGGATCTTTCGGCTTCCTCTGCGCTCGCTATTCAGCTTCCTCTGTCTCTTCGAATTCACCAATACTCAAAGGACACGTTCATTAGGATGAGAGGCCAAATTATAAAAGTGTTGCATATTAAAACTATATTAGAGAGGCCCTTTTTAATATTCATACGATAGACATTAATTGTTCATGGAAATCACATTATAAGAGAAGTTATATCCATATTGAAGATCCTACATGCCACATCCTTCCTTTAATCACAATGGCAACTTCCGTAGATCTTTTATAAGTTGTGCGCTTAACATACTCTATCCTCTGATATCAACATCATCGATCTTCATATATCAACATAGTTAAAAACATATAATGGGTGGTCCCACTTGCCACATCATCACCTTAATCGCAATCGCAGTTTACCATCGTTACATTTCTTGCTTCTTCTGATAACTTAATCGGGTCCACTTAGTCCCAAGTCTTATCATATTAATTCTCCACCATCGATCTAATATTTAATTCGACGGTTGTTGATCCACTCGATCAACAAACCGAATTACCGATCCTCCACCGTTTGATCAAGGCACACTGGATCCAATGGTTCATAATTATATCGGCTGGGGAAGTTGCGCGACGCTTAACCGCCTTTTCAGACCCGATAAGGATTATAAATCCTTGATCTATAAAAGTTTGGGTCCGTTCTTAAGATTAATGTCTGATCATTTTGTGACCCGATATACATTGGATATACGAGGTCATCGAATGTACGGCCTGCGGGTCTTCAACTAGCACACAGGTTAACAACAGGCTTAACCGCCACCATTGATTGTGACGTAAGCGTAGAAAATGAGATCGACGGCTAGGATTTAGTGCAGGCCTTCAACCATGTACACTCCTACCCCCACTCTTCCAATAACTGTACTCTTTGTTTTCTTCTTTACTTGCTCCGATGACTACGTACACTCTTCACCCTTCCTTCGCTGATGTGTTCCTCATTTTGGCTCTTTGCTCGCTGTGTGTTCCTCTTTGCTTCTTTTGATATTTCATGCGATATCTCTGATATGGTTCTTTCTCTTGGCACATGCGATAGATCTTCTTTGTCTTGGCTTGTCGCTCCTATGAATTCTCTTCACTCCTACCCCCTATAACTTCCGATACTGCTCTGATAGCTCCTATGACTTTCGATCATCATTTAGTATCCTAGAATATTTCCATATTGACATTAATGAGAATCTAGATCAACAATCTCCCCTTTATCATTGATGGCAATATTCTTCTTCTTCTCTCACCCTTTGACATCAGTGGTAAAGGAGTGCATAAGGACTCCCCCTGTCGAATTGCTACCCCTGTCATGTAACATCTTTATGAATCAACTTAATGTGATGCTAAAGAAATAACCCCCATCTTTTGACAAAGATGTTCAAATGCTTCTCGAGGAAGAGGTTTTTTGAAGATATCAGCTATCTACTCCTTAGTATTGATATATTCCAAGATGATGTTTTGTTCGGCTACTTGTTCACGAAGGAAATGATACTTGATTGGTATGTGTTTGGTTTTTGAGTGCATCATTGGATTTTTGCTGAGGTTGATAGCACTTGTGTTGTCACAATAGATGGTGATTGGTTGATTTGTAATGTGAACATCTTTTAGAGCTTCCTTCATCCATAATATTTGAGTACAACAATCTGCAACAACGATATACTCAGCTTCAACTGCAGATAGTGATATGGATGTTTGTTTTTTGCTGAGCCAAGATACTAGACAATCTCCCAGGAAGAATGCATTTCCACTAGTACTTTTCCGATCATTGACACTTTCGGCCCAATCAGCATCAGTGTATGCAGTCACAGTGAGAGTTGAGCTCTTAGGGTACCAAAGACCGAAATCAGGAGTTCCTTTCAAGTATCTGAGAATTCTTTTTACAACCAACAAATGGGATTGTTTAGGAGTTGATTGAAATCCTACCATTCCCACTGCTTGCATAATGTCAGGTCTCGTAGCAGTTAAGTATAGAAGGGCTCCAATTGTTGACCTGTAATGAGTTGCATCTACCAGAGGGGAGTCATCATCTTTGCTTAATTTGCAATTTGTGGTCATATGTGTGCTCATGGGTGCACAATCTTCCATTCCATATCTTTTAAGCATGTCTTTAAGATATTTGGCTTGAGATATGAACATGCCTATCGTGGTTTGAGATACTTGTAGTCCAAGTAAGATAACTCTCCTATCATCGACATCTTGAACTCTTTTGACATATTTTGGGCAAATTCATGGCTCATCTCATCATTATTACTAGCAAAAATCAGATCATCAACATAAACAAGTGTGACTAGTAACTTATCCTCATCCGTCTTTATGTAGAGATTACTTCCTGCCATACCCTTCTTGAAGCCTTGTTGTTGTAGATAGTGATTCAATCTTGCGTACCAAGTTCTAGGAGCTTGTTTCAACCCATATAATGCCTTTTTCAACTTACAAACAAAGTCTTTTCCTTCTGCTAGATTAAACCCTTTTGGTTGCTCCATATAGACTTCTTCCTTGAGTTCCCCATTCAGAAGTGCTCATTTTACGTCCATTTGATAGATTTTAAATCCTTTTGAGCAAGAAAATGCCAAGAACATCCTGATAGCTTCCACACGAGCTACTGGTGCAAAGGTTTCTTCAAAGCCAATTTCTTCAATTTGTGAATAGCCTTTACAAACAAGTCTTGCCTTATTTTTGATGATTTGTCCATCTTCATTCATTTTGTTTTTGAACACCCACTTGGTTCCAATTATATTTTTATCTTTTGGACGAGGTACTAGCTCCCATGTCTCATTCTTCTCGATTTGAGACATTTCTTCTTCCATGGCTTTTACCCAATGAGGATCCTTGCTTGAGTAAATTTTTCTGGTTCTATCATGGATAGAAGAGCAACATCATTTTTCTTTGGTGTACTTGTCATCCTTCTTCGGGTTTGCATTCCTTCATCTATATTGCCAATAATCTGCTCTTCTGGGTGATGTTTTTGGAGAAACTTCATCTTTGAAGGGGTTTGAGATGGTTCTTTTTCCTTGTGTTTTTCTTGATCTTTTTTGTCTTTTTCAGGTTCTTCTTCAATGAGAGGGTCAACTTCATGTTCTTCAATTTCTTTTTCCGGAAGGTATTCATTAATCTTCACATCAATTCTTTCCACTATTTTCTGTGGTCGATTATTGTAGCACTTTTAGGCTTTTCTCCTTGTAGAATATCCGAGGAATATCCCTTCGTCAACTCGAGAATCAAATTTTCCTGGTGAGCCATCATTGATTTTATGAAGCACTTGCTTCCAAAAATCTTGAAGTATTTTACTGAAGCAGGTCTTGCTTTCCATAATTCATAGGGAGTCTTCTCATTATTTGGTCTTAGTTGAGTTCGATTCAAGGTATAGACAGCTGTACCGACTGCTTCTCTCCAGAATTTTGGCTGCAAGTCATCTGCTGTTAACATTGTTCTTGCCATTTCTTGAACTGTTCAGTTTCTCGTTTCAACTACCCCATTTTGCTTGGGTGTTTTGGCAGCAGAGAGTTCTCTTTCGATTCCATGTACTTTACAAAATTCATAAAATTCTTTTGATGTGACTTCTCCCCCTCTATCTGTTCTGAGACATTTAATCTTAGATTCCTTTTCATTTTCTACAAGAGCTTTAAGATTCTTATAACATTCAAATGCTTTGGATTTATATTTTATGAAATATACCCACATCATTCTAGTATAGTCATCAACAAATAAAGCAAAGTACCTTTCTCCTTGGAGTGCTGGAGTTCTAGTTGATCCACATAAGTCAGCATGGATGATCTCCAAAGGCTTTGATGTAGAAAACACCTTGGTTTTGTGGTTGGTTCTAGTTTGATTTCCATGTTGACATGGACCACATACTCCTTGATTTGGCTTGAATAACTTTGGAATGTCTCGCACTGCATTAATCTTGGTGAATTGATCAAGTTTTCGAAGCTTGTATGTCCAAGTCGCTTGTGCCACAACCAACTTTCATCTGTTTGAATTAAGTAACATTTATCTTCTTGAATTTTGTTCAGAATGTAGATGCTGTCTGGTGTTCTAACCCCTTTTGCCACAGGTTCCCTTGAGGAAGAGTTCCTTATTTCACAATCTTTAGTGCTAAAGACAACATTATGTCCTTGATCACAGATTTGGTTAACACTCGGGAGATTGTGTTTGAGCCCGTTTACTAGCAAAGAATTTTGAGCCTTTCCTTTTCCATTAAGAAGGGTAATAGTTCCTTTTCCAGCAATTTTGGCAGATCCACTTCCAAAGTATACATTTCCTTCGTTTTTGTTCAATGAGACAAACTTCCTTTTGTCCCCTGTCATCTGTCTGGAGCACCCACTATCCACAAACCAATGATTTTCATCACTGTGAGCACATAGAGTGAGGCCACATTTATCTGTGTTGGGATTCTCATTTTTTTCTTTTCTTCTTTTAAGGGGGCAATTTTGTTCATTGTGTCCATTATTATTACATAATGAGCACATTGGATCAAATTTGGCCAAGGGATCAAAAGAGTGTGGGTCTTTATTTGTCCTTGCCCTTTGGGACCATATGGTTTGTTTGTTTGATCCTTCAATTTTGTTGTTCCATTCTTACGGGCCATGCAATGTCTAGCTTGATGACCAAAATTTTTACAATAAAAACAATGCTCAAAAAAGATAGTTTTGTACCTATTGTAATAGCCATGATTTGAATCAACATTCTTCCTTGGAGTTACTCTTTCTTCATTCTTTGGATTTGAGATGGCCCTTCGATGAAATAATGTTTTGTACCTGTTGTAATAGCCATGATTTGAATTAACATTCTTCCTTGGAGTTACTCTCTCTTCATTCTTTGGATTTGAGATGGGCCTTTGATGAAATAATCTCTTTTTTGTGTTGCTGGAAAGTATGTCAGCATAGCTTTTTGCATTATTCTTAGTACTTGACGATCCTCCTTTAAAACCTATCCCAGATTTGTCATGTTGAGGTTTTTGATTATTTAGGATAGTGTCAAGAATTTGAGAGCTTTCCCAACTCTTTTTGACTTGCTCTAGTTCCTTCCTCAGAGATACTATTTCGGCTTCACGTTCTTCACAAACTTCTTCTTTTTCTTTTAGCTTATTTTTCAAGAGATCTTCCCTTCTTTTTGTTTCCTCATTTTCTACCTTGAGAGAGATGATTTTATTTCGTCATTTCTCATTTTCTTGAATGACACTTATTAACAATTCATCTACATTTCCTTCTAGCCCTGAATCATCATCATTTGTGAATGCCATGAATAACACTTCGTGGGTTCCAGCGTGGTCATTTTCTTCATCTGATTCTTCATTACCTCATTTGTGGTGAGGGACCTGATTAGTTGATTTCTTTTTGATGACTACAAATTCATCTTCATCAGACTCATCTTGCTTAGAGAAGAAATTCTTCTTATTGAACCCTTTCTTTTTGTATACCATCCTTTTAGAATTTTCCTCACCATCACTATCATGCTTATGAGGACATGTTGCTGCATAATGACCTATTTTTCCACATTTGAAACAAATAAGAGGGTACTTACCTTTTAGCTTAAATCCTTTCTTTAGTCTTCGTACAAATTGCGCCGATTCGGATTCAACATTGGAGTCATCACTATTGGCATTCCATTCTTTCCCCTTTTTTGATTTTGAGGCTTTGAATGCTGCATCTTTGGAACTTGGGCATCCTTTTCTCATCTCATAGGCAATGAGGATTCCATGAAGTTAATCCATCTTAAGAGTATCTAGATCCTTCATTTCTTCTATAACACTTACCTTGGAGTCAAATTTGTCTGGGAGAGATCTTAAGACCTTTTGAACAATAGTGCTTTCTTCAATGTTTTCTTCCAATCCTTTAAGAAAGTTGACTACTTCAATTACTCAGGGAAATTATGATGCAATATCTTCTTCATCATCCATTTTCAGACTTTCAAGTTTCCTTCTATGAGTTTGAAGCGAGTTTGAAGCTTAGCCTTCTTAACTTTGGAGTCCCGATCATATAAGCTAATTAGCTTATCACATACTTCTTTGGCCGAGTTACAATTCATGACTTTTGTAAAGTCAGAATCAATGATTCCACTAGTGATGGAGTTTAATGATTTTGCATTTGCAATGTAGGCTTTCCTTTCGTCTTGATCTGTTGGAAGAGTGGAAGGAGTTGTGTACACATTTAAAACTAAATGCCAAACTTCAGGTCCAAGGGACATTAAGTAGTAAGACATTCTCTTTTCCCAAAAACCAAAACTTGTGCCATTGAACAGAGGTCTTTTTGACACTTCTTGATTTCTCATCATGACTAAGAATCCTTCTTCAAGCTGTTAGGCTGATATGAAGAAGCCTAGCTCTTATACTAATTGTTGGAAACAATGAGAGGGGGGGGGGTGAATCAATATTTCTTTTCAATTGTTATTTTTTTTGTTAAATCATTTATATTTAGAATGCAGAAATAAATAACAAGAATGAATGCTTTTATTAATATAATCTTTGCAATAAATCAAGTACAATGTATATATATATAGCTTCATCCAGTTGCCAAGCACCAACTTGGACCTTTTGTGAGGCTCCAACCTCCAGAGTACCAACCCTATCTTGTCAAGGCACCAACCTTGGATTTAGGAGCACCAACTCCTAGGATACCAATCCTTCCAGTTCTGAGGCACCAACCCCAAGGGCTCCAACCCTCTGTAGTAAATTGTCTGGATCTGTTTGGTAGTAATTCTTTGCTCCTAACCCCGCTGGACCTATGACTTACTTCTGTCCTCCTACTTCTTCCACTTCTACCAGACCTTCGGCTTCCTCTGTTTCTTATAGTTTCACCAACCTTTAAACTTTCCTTGTTCTCAGTTATATATTCCTGATACCCCTGACCTTTGGCTTCCTTTTCACTCGCTTGATCTTTCGGCTTCCTCTGCGCTCGCTCTTCGGCTTCCTTTGTCTCTTCAAATTCACCAATACTCAAAGGACGCGTTCATTAGGATGAGAGGCCGAATTACAAAAGTGTTGCATATTAAAACTATATCAGAGAGGCTATTTTTAATATTCATACGATAGACATTAATTTTTCATGCAAATCACATTACAAGAGATGTTATACCCATATTGAAGTTCCTACGTGTCATGTGCTTCCTTTAATCGCAATGGCAGCTTCCAGAGATCTTTTACAAGTCGTGCCCACAACATACTCTATCCTCCGATATCAACATCATCGATCTTCATATATCAACATAGTTAAAAACATATAATGGGTGGTCCCACCTGCCACATCATCACATTAATCTCAATTGCAGTTTACCATTGTTACATTTCTTTCTTCTTCTGATAACTCAATCGGGTCCACTTAGTACCAAGTCTTATCAGATTAATTCTCCACGGTTGATCTCATCTTTAATCCGACGGTTGTTGATCCACCCGATCAACAAGCCCAATCGCTGATCCTCCACCGTTTGATCAAGGCGCACTAGATCCAATGGTTCATAATGATATCAACAGGGGAACTTGCGCGACGCTTAACCGCTTTTTCGGACCCGATAAGGATTATAAATCCTTGATCTATAAAAGTTCGGGTCTGTTCTTGAGATTAATGTCCGATCATTTTGTGACTTGATATCCATTGGAGATACGAGGTCATCAAATCTACGGCCTGCGGGTCTTCAACTAGCACACGGGCCGCCGTTGACTGTGACGTAAGCGTTGAAAATGAGATCGACAGCTAGGATTTAGTGCGGGCCTTCAGCCACGTACACTCCTACCCCCTCTCTTCTGATAGTTGTACTCTTTGTTTTCTTCTTTACTTGCTTCGATGACTACGTACACTCTTCACTCTTCCTTCGATGATGTGTTCCTCATTTTGGCTCTTTCCTCGCTACGTGTTACTCTTTGCTCCTTCCGATATTTCATGTGATATCTCTAATATGGTTCTTACTCTTGGCACATGCGATAGATTTGCTTTGTCTTGGCTTGTCGCTCCTACCCCCTATAACTTCCGATACTGCTCCGATAGCTCTTCTCTGCTCTGATAGTTCCTATGACTTCCGATCATCATTTACTATCCTAGAATATTGTCATATTGACATTAATGACAATCTAGATCAACAATATCATGTTGCATTTCTTCCTCTTCTTCATGAGTCATGCTAGAGCTTTCAGGGTGCTTCCATTTTCTTTCTTTGGGGCATCAATTACCAATAATAATGCTTCACTATGCCCTTTGAATTCCTTCAAACTATTTTTTCAAACCAAGCTTATGCAAAAGTTAAAAAAAATACACACCTTTTTTCACTTTGTAGGAGCTCCATATTGAATTTGATGTATCTCTGTAATTTTGGATCTCCAAGGTCAGTAATTTCTTCCTACGATAACCCTATGAGTAATCTTTTAACCCCACAAGTCCGATCAAGATTGGATTCTCCAATGAAGAGTTATGCCAAATCTTGCACGATGACCTGAGTATAGACTAGTTCAATAGAGCGAACTTGTACGACTTGCTGTGGGTCATTGTTTCAACCTTAGGTTTTGAAAATGATACCCAAAAAACTACAGTCCGTCGTCTTTCTGTAACTTCTCACGAAAATTCAATCTAATGCTCAGAGCAAAAGTTGTGACGATTTTCTGAAGGTGACCTATTTGGAATGTAATTCGGGGGTCTGCAAAAACCCTTAACTTCCTTAGATTATATCTTCGAAAATATAACGAAACATGATCTGCAATTCAGAGTTGAGGTTCAGACTGATTTATTTTCTAATGGTTTTTTTTTAGCTTCTGAAACTTTGTAACGAAAGAGTTATAGCGATAATTCCACGATGATTTGTTTTAAATAAAATTGTGGAGCTTGCACAAACCCTAACTTTCTCATATCATATCTTTGAAAATATAGCGAGACAAGATCTAAAATTTGGATCCAAGGTTCAGTGAGATTTCATTTCAAATGGGTTTTGTTTTTAGCTTCTGAGATGTTGCAGAAAAAAGTTATAGCGAAAATTCCACGATGACCTGTTTCGAGCAGCGAAACCCTAGAATCCAAAGCTCTGATACCAAATGTTATGAAACCAGCTCACAAAAAGATAGAAAAGATAGATCAACGCTTTAGAATTCAGCCTCTTCGAGGGGGCAACCTCATTTACATTACACAAATGAACAATTCTTGGATGATACAATGACAAAACCTCTTTTCTATATATATGAGTCTAAGGGGTCACCATATAACCAAGTCGACCTAACAATAATAATATAAAGACACAAAAATAACAGTAGTGGGATTCTATGGGGCACAATAATAACAATATGGGGACAATAGGGGCATAACAATAACAATAAGGGATACAACAACAATAGTAATGGGGGAATCACTAGTATTATAGGGACCTAACACAGTTTTTGAAATTTTTGTGCATGAGGACATGCAAAACCTTTGATGTGGGGGAATGTTGAAGTTTGGGTTTTTTTTTTTTTTTTTTTTTTTTTTTTTTTTTTTTTAACTATCCTTTTTGCCGTATTATTTCATGTTCTTTCACCTTGTTATCAACATTTCGTAGCAAACACAACATGTTTAAGCTCAAGGTATTCATCATCCATAATTAGAATCTCAACTTCTTAATGAATTATGATGAAAATATTCCTACAACTACGAAATTAAAAACATTCTGCAACTGATATTTGTTTCCGCAACAGAATCCATTGTTAGATAGGCTGAAACACTCCAGTAAATAGAAAAAGACTACCAAAAGGTGACAAATGGTTTCCAGATGGATAACCACCTACTGGCATCACTTGGCAAGCTATGCAGGTTAAAGAAATCTTGAAATCAAAGGCAAAGCCAAACCTGGGAACTACATGTAGCATTAAAACACAGGTAACAAAGAAATAAAAAACATCAAGCGAGCGAGGCTGAAGATTGGATCAACTGTGAAGATTGTAGATCGAGGTAAAATATCCTGTGACTTGCTTTTCAATAGAAAGTCATAAAGAGATTGAACTCTAAGATAAATCGGTCTCATAGGTGTCGAAATGATTCATAACATATCGATTTAAAACTCTTTCAAAGTCGTTTTATAATCTGTATAAATTCTGTAAGAAAGATGAGAGACATAAGGTTATTATTATTAAGTTTATAGTTCTTTTGTGGAGAAGACTGATGCTATGTTTTATAATACAAATCACTGTTGTTTTCAAATGCATGTGTAAAGAACCTTTGATCGCTAATCAAACCTACACTTTGGGAGGCCCCCCTGCGAGTTGTGAGGTCTTGTTCATATTTTTTGTTTTGTTTGCCACATTATCATTTCTTTTAAGCGTTTGTTTTGCATTATAGTTACATTTCTGATTTATTTCATTTGGTTGTAGATTACTCATAAGCATAAAAATATTAAAACTATTTCAGTTATTGAATGTATTTTCTTTCCAACACTTGACCATTTCATAGTTTAAATTGGTATCTTAACTGTTAATGAAGCAACACTCTTTAGAGGATAAATAAACACACAAGTAATCATTCTCAAGTTGTAATGATTTTCATTTCGTTTTCTATAAGTAGATCTTTTTTATGGCAATTTCTCTTTCATGCAATTAATCTAGAATTTCTTTGCTGCAATCTAGCATAAGAGTTTCCTTCTGCAAGATAGAGTAGAATGCTTTGAATTCTGCAAAATAGAGTTAGATTTTCTCTTTCATGAACTTTGGATTTTCAACATTTTACCTTCATAGAAGAAAGTATTGAATTTTTCAATTTAAGATAGATTTTAAATTTCTGCAAAGAAGAGGTTTTTAATTAAGTTAATTAGGATTTAATATAACTTTAGAATGAAAGAACATTTGCGCAATTTGTGTCTATACTTAGAACTAGTTCATTTTTATAATCAATTAGTTCACAAGAAGAATCCTAGCATATATAATGCACATACATTTCACAAGTACACGAGTCCAGGTTGATAATTAATAAAGGAAATTAAGAACAATTAATTTACCAAACACCAATTTTGAGTTTTTAGAATCAATTAGTTCACAAGAAGAATCCTAACATATATAATGCACATACATTTCACAAGTACACGAGTCTGGGTTGACAATTAATAAAGGAAATTAAGAACAATTAATTTACCAAACACTAGTTTCGAGTAGATCAGTTTGGGAATGAAGGAAACTAGACATGTATATTTCATCTAATTTTTGTTCAAATTTTTCTTTTAATATTATTGATGATGATCCTAGAATTGTCAGGGACGTAGTGGATTTAGAAGATGATAAGCTTTGAAAAATGCCATGGTTGAAGAAATGACAACCTTGGAAAAGAATGAGGTTTGAGATTATGGTGGATTTGTCGGCTAGAAGAAAACCCCTTGGCAACAAATGGGTGTTTAAGAAGATGCTGAATGCAAAAGGAAAAGTGGAGAAATGCAAAGCTTAGTTAGTAACAAAAGGTTATTCCCAAGTGTCGCGAATTGATTTGGTGATATTTTTTCTCATGTTCCAAAGTTAGATTCTATTTGATTACTTTTATTTGTTGTTTTTAATTTCGAGGTAGAAGAAATAGATGTAAATGTTGGATTCCTATACGGGGATCTAGAAGAAGAGATCTTGATTCATGTGTGAATGTAGCAAAATGTGATTCAAAAATCCCTATGGCACTGATCACATTTTGCTACATATTTTTAAATGTCATTACTCATTCCCTTCCAGAAAAAGAGTAACGAGCGTTATAGTAGGTTTTAAAGAACTTAATGTCTTTCTAAAAATGAGTCATGGGACTCCATGAGGACCTTGAACTTAAATTTAGTGTTAGGGCTTAGATAAATTCTCCCTTTATACCACAAAATATCATTTTTTCCATTCGTATTTTGGGTTTTGAGTAGGATTTTTAATTAGATCACATGTTTTCGGGTCTTTTGCATATTCACTTCGGATTTCATTAAGCCATTATGAGATTATAGCTGAAACTACAAATAAGGATTTTTCTTAATCTTTTCTAGAGAGAGCATTTGTCACTACATTGTCTTTTCCTTTCTTATGTAATATATCCATGATGAATGCATCAATTTTTTCGATCGATTTTTGTTGTTCTGTAGGTAATTTTTTCTACTGGAGGAGGCGCTGAAGACTATTATGGTCTGTTCTTATTAAGAATTTACTTCCCAAAATACATTGTCTTTATTATAGGCCATTTTGTCACATATGGTCAATAGGCCTTCAATTGGATCAATTAACATCCTTTGACCTCCTTTTCATCATCCTTGCACAAAGCCCTAAGCATGACTCATTCTAATCCCTGAGTTTCTACTTGAAAGCATCTTGTTTCAGTCATTTTAAGGACCAACACTCCTTGGCCTCTTACTGGACAACATTGACTACCAGGTTGCCCTACTATGCATTTGCGTTGATCATCAATAGGTTGCTCAGTGTTGGGGGTGTGTTGATTCTAGAAATTAAGGAAAAAGAGAGAGAGAACCCTGAAGCCTCTTCTTCTAGAAGCTTCCAGGATATGTTGTAACCATTTACCTCAGATAAAAGTCTTGAATCTTATCCTATCGTACCTTGGAGTTTTCATCCCTTATCCCTTGAGCTCATCCTCCCATCAAGAGTGGATCTTTAGCCTAGATTGACAAAAGGATAATAATTCATGAACTACCTTCTTCACCTATATATTTACTGCCATCCATAGGCAAGGGGTTGGATTTTCGAGAGTGATTCTACCCTTATGCTGCTAATGTGAGAGATATCATCCCATGCATTAGGGTGATTAGAGGCGTACTTTATGCCAAGGAAAGGACAAGTCAACTTGGAGGAGTTCTTTTACAGGATCAATACCTTTTTTTGGTTGTAACTCACTCCATATCTATTAATGCAAAGAGTTCCTTTTTTCCTATATATGATGTTATGGTTTCATATATTTGAATACCATATTGATCTATCGAATAAAGTGATTAGATGATGCTACATAGATTTTGTGGGTCATTGGCTTGTGTTATTTGACTGTGCAAGTTCTAACAATAATGATCAAACTAGGATTGGAGCATTAAAGCTAAGGAAGGAGCGAAGCATAGAAACATATGACAGATTCCAGGTAGGCTTCATCCCATTATCTAGTTATTTTAAGGAAAACATTAGTCCCTTTGACTTTTTGTAGTTCTAGGTCAATCCACCAGGCCTAGGGAAGATATCTCTGTCCATAGTTGTAGATTCCGCATAACAGTCTCCACTTGGGTAATGCATGCATAATGGCAAATATATCCTTGTTATATGCAGAATTGAGACATTATTTCTTGTTGAGTTTCCTACTTTCAAATGTGATTGGGTGACCATCTTGCATTAATGCTGCTCCTATGCAAAAACCTGAAGCATCACATTCAATTGCAAACGGATTTGAAAAATTCAGAGTTACCAATGCATGTTCATTAGACATAATTTCCTTCAAATCTTCAAAACATCTTTCTGCTTCCTATTCCCATCGAAATGACTTCTTCTTTAGAAGGTTTGTTAGAGGTGCAGTTACATGGGCATAGTTTTTAATAAACCTTCGATAGTACCCAGTCAACCCTAAGAATCCTCTTAATTTGGATATGTTAATTGGTTTAGGCCATTCTTTTATAGCCTTGATCTTATTAGGATCTACTTTTACTCCTTTGGATACTTATGTGTCCGAGGTACTCTACTTCTTCTTTGCTGAAGGTACACTTGGACATCTTTGCATAGAATTGATGTTCTTCTAACATGGTGAGAACTTGCTCCAGATGTTGCAAATGTTCTTTCCATGTTTTACTATAGATTAGAATATGGTCATAGAACACTAACACAAAATTCCTTAGATATAGATGAAAAACCTCATTCATGGTGGCATGGAAGGTTGCCGAAGCCTTAGTTAATCCTAAGGGCATTACCTTAAATTCATAATAAATTTCGTGTGTTCGAAAATCAGTCTTCGCTATGTCCTCTAGCCTTATTCTGATTTGGTAGTATCCTAATCTCAAGTCTAATTTTGAAAAGTATTGGGCTCCATGAAGTTCATCTAAAATTTCATCTATAAAGGGGATCAAAAAATTATTCTTAATCGTTACCTTGTTCAACCCTCGATAATCCACACATAGTCTAAAGGATCCATCCTCATTTGGACAAGAACCACTAGAGCAACGTATGGGCTTCTACTCTTTGTTATGATTCCATACCTTAAAAGATCTTGGGCTAGTCTTTCGATTTCAATTTTTTGGTAGTGTGCATACCTATACGGCTTGATGTTGACAAGGTTTGACCCTGATTTGACTTCGATTATGTGCTCGATTTCTCTTTCAGCCGACATCTTCATAGGAAGATATTGGAACACCTTTTTGTGTTTTTGGATTAGTTTTTGAACTTCAGGTGGTAGTTCTTGAACTGGGGGTGCTTCTTCATTAACCAATCTTGAAACCAACATCTCCATTTGATGATACTATACTACATATGCTGGTGCTCCCTTCCGAATCATTTTCATTATCTGGGATGACGATACAATTTGATTCTCTGGAGGCCGAACCCCATATAACTTGTTTTTCTACCCTTCCCATTTAAATTTTATAAATTTCTGTTGATGATTGGCAGAGTAAGTGCCTAGGGTTTGTAGCCATTGGATACCTAGGACCACATCAACTCCTCCTAATGGTACAATGTAGAACGAAGACTCTAGATTATAGTCTTGAATATGTAATTTGACTTTATGGCATTTCCCTAATTTTTGAATTTTCTTACCGCTGGCCACCATAACTTTCATGTCGGGCATGGGAAATGCGAAAATGTTGAGCCTTTTCACCATAGTTGAGTCTGAAAAGTTGTGGGTGCTACCAGTGTCAATTAGAACCATTACATTGCTCTTTTTGATATATCCTTTTAACTTTAATGCCTGGGGTTGCGATATAACTGTCATGTCCAATAATGACACTTGCAAAATATTCTCGTTATTTGGTTCTGGAGAAAATTGTGGGGAATCTTCAGTTTCTTCTACTTTTGGTTCTTCATTGTTTGAATCATTGGTTGCTTCACATGTATACATGTTTTTGGCTTCCTTTCCCTTAGCACATCCATGTTTAGGGTCCTATTTTTTGCCACGACGTTTGCACTTGCCTTCTTTCATTCTTTTCATTTCCACATTAGTTTTTTCTCCTTCATGAAGATGTGGTGAAACATATCTTGTATTATTTGTGTTCGCAATTTGGGGAAATATTCGTCTCGAATATAATCTTTCAACTTTTGGCCACAACATCTTTTCATGCTTCTTTTCAACAACTTTTGGTTTCTATCTTTCTTCTTTTATAGAAGTGATGTCATGAAGCTCAAATGCAACCTGGAGGTGGGGTTTAAGTTTTGTGATGTATGATTGAATGAGACGAGTTTCTGATAATATAGGTACTCACGTAGCTAAGGTTTACCATTCTCCAGTGTATTCATGCACATCTCCTTTTTGTTGCAGTCTAGTGAGTGCTGAGAAGAACTCTTCTTCCTTGACACTTTGGAACCTCTTAAAGAATGTGTTTTTGAATTTCTTCCCACTGATAGCAAGTGTTGTCTTCTTCCACCACATATACCAATTATATGCTTCACCTTTTCCATTTTCATGGATGCATGCTTGATCTTTTCATCATCATTTTCAATACAGTAAATCTCGAAATATTCTTCTGTTTTATTGAACCATGCGACATTGCATTTCTCATTACTGTCAAATTTGGAGAGCTCAAGTTTTGCTCTTTGTTGATATGTAGCAATTGATGGAGTGAAGAAAGTGTATTGACTAGGGAATTACATTTTTGAGTATTGATTCTAGAGATGCATATTTTGAAAATTCTTGTTACTATTTTGTTGATTGGGCATGGAAGATGCATTTGGAGAATCAAGGTTTTGATGTGAGTCTAATGAGTTTGATGTATCCAAAGAATTTGGGTGTTGACTAACTTCATCATTCTAGAGTATTTGATCATGTGTAATCTTCAACTTGTCACAAATACAGGTCAACATCACCATTGCTTGATCCTAAGCTATTGAGGTTGCATTATGAATTCAATCCACCTTATTTGAAAGGATTGCATGATCCATTTTTAATTCGTTATGATTTTGATTGAGTTGATTTTTTATCCTCTTCATTGTATTTTGGAGCTCCTTTATTTTTTCAGCATGTCCGGTGACCTTAGTCTCAAGATCTATCAATTTTTTTATTAAAATTAGCCATCGACATTGATGAAGACATTGATTGGGTATGTGGTGGAGTATACTTGTCCAACTTAACTTTTCTTAACTTGATCCTAATTTTTTTTTAATTATATATATAACTTTTTAAATAATAATAATTTTTTAATTAAAATTAATTAACTATATAATTAAATTAAATATTAACTAATTATATAATTAATTAACTTACTAATTATATATTAGATTCATATATAAAAATTGAATGTTATATGAACCATAAATATAACCATTGTGACTATATAATTAATAAGTTATAACCCTTAGAAATGGAACCACATAGTGATATACGAGGAAACGAAGTGTTTTGACTGGGGACGACAGCGCAAGATTGATGGAAATGTCACGGGAAAACAGGGACGGTTATGATGGTGTGATGGTTGTAGGTGAATGAATCAATGGATCAACAGACGAAACATATATGCGGGTAAGGTCTAGACTGGTGCTGAGAATGGATAGGATGAGAGGACGGGGTAAGAAAGGACTGGGTGTTGGACGATGATGGGTAGAGTACGGGGAGGAGCAATGATGGAATGGATACAATTGGGAGAGGCTTTGCAAGAATGAATGGATAATGGGAGCAACGAAGTGGATGCAATGAACGAATGAAGAGGCCGAACAATGGAAAGAAGAATTGTGACAAGGACATGACCGGTGCAACAATAGACGTGACTGAGGATCGCTATGCTTTGACACCAGATGGAGCATAAAAACTCAGAAATGATGAAAACGTATATATTTTATTAATTACTTGAATGATGATTGTTTATAGTGAGGGTCCTTGGCTTATATACGCCATGGACACCCTTTTGGGAAAGGGCATGATCTTATGATCGCACCCTTTCGTCTGATTAAGCTAAAATTAAATAATTTTTATATAACACTGGTAAAGGTGGGCACTTCAAAAAATGTTGTAGATGCATTGACAAAGTTAGTGAGCATTAAGAAGATTTCTCTGTGTAGAGAAACATTGGTCGTTACTTCCCTGGAGTGGTGACTGTGTACTCATGTGGTCCCCTCTATGCAAATAAAACAAGTGGGAGAATGTTGGGTATGTGTTATATTCTTTGCAGGAATATCCCCATACATAGGGGGTTTGCAGCCCCCTTGCACAAGGTTCAAGGCAAAGCCACGTAATTTGTTTTTTGTGCGGTTTTTTCCTCTGTGGCTTTCAAGAGCATGGTGGATTTGTAGATCTGATTAAAGGAAATGCATTTATATTATAATCTTGGGTTAATGGATTTGTGGTGTAAGAATGCTATGACATGTATATAATGTATTGTAACATTGAAAGGAATATAATGAAAAATTAGTCTAGTTTTCCTGGTTTTTGGAGAAAAATATGTGTATATTTTCAGTGATTGCCATTTATATTTTCTGTTTTTTAAGAATTTCTTTGTAGCTATTATTTGTATAGGGTTAAAATCTATACGCTGTTCATAAATCTTTCAGAGGGAGACTTTGATATGCATGTGGAGCTTGGAAGCAATGTGAAGTATGGTGTCGAGGGAATTGGGATTGTCTTGTTCTTACTGGAGTCAGGGGGTTCTTTGGAAGTGAAGGATGCGTTATTTGTTTCAGGGCTTAATAAGAATTCACTCTTAGTCTTAGCCATTGAGGATAGGGGATATGCCATTACTTTCCAGGATGGATATGTTCTTATTCAGTTGAGTGATTCTAGCCTTGACTTAGGACAAGTTATTAGAGGCAGAGAGGGAAACCTGTACATGCTAAAGGCTCAACCAACACAAGTCCCGTGTCATGATACTGACAATTTGTGTGAGCTTTAGCACATGCAGATTGGTCACTTACATCAAATATGATTTCCCATACTGAGGGAGAGTGTCACTTGTGTTCTAAAGCTCAACATGGAGCAGTGGGGAGTGTGCTCTTGACAAGTATGCCAATATTACTTTTTTGCAAGTAACAAGCATGGATCCAAGGGGATCTTGGATCTAGTGCATACAAACGTGTGTGGCTCGATGTCACTAGCATCAGTGAGGGGTTCCAACTATTATGTGGCCTTCATTAATGATTTCTCTAGGAGGACATGTATCTTCTTCATGAAGACCTCAGTCTTCAATCATTTATGGGATTTTGAATGGTTATTGATGTGAAGGGTTAGCCACCTAAAGAAGATAATATTACAAGCTTAAAAATTGTCTCAATAGCTTTCCAACGAGGTGTGGCATTTGTTCAAGAGCATTGACCCCCATTTAATCAAAATTGATTTTTCAATCCTCCAGAAGACATCTTGGCAAGAGGGCACAATTTCCTCTCTTATTTGTGTAACCACACATCTAGTATGATAGGGTTTGTTGTTTATTGTTGTTTGTGGTAATTAGTTACAAATTTGTGGAGAGGATTATGGATCCCAAAGTGATCCATGATATTCTATATTTTTTAAACATATGCTTGTGGGCGTTGTGAGGAGGAGACCAAACACCATGTAAGAGTAGGTCAAGAGACGATTAGTGCAAAGAAGCCGTGTGATGTAAACATCGAGCTCGACCTTATTAAATTTATATGTGTCGATTTTTCGTGTATATGCGATGTCTTGTTATTTTATGTGCAACATGTCTATAAATCTGGATGTTGAGACTTATTGAGTTAGCAAGATTGGATGTGCATGAACGAGAATTACAAAAAAATGATTCGCCATTGATCGTAGATAGGATCAGTGGCGATTGAGACCTTAAACGTTATCGTGGAGGAGCCACGATCGGGCTATCAGTGTGTCTCGAATATCAATGGTTATCGTGTGTCAACTAGATCAGAGAAAGTAGGGTTTAATCCTTAGTTTCGCGTATGCTAATCATGCTATTTCTCTTGTGATCTAGTTCATAATTGACAACAACTAGTTTTACATTTGTTTAGTGACCAAACGATGTTCGATGCTTTGGTAGTCACAACTATATATTATAGGATTCAAGCACCACCGAACCATATGTTTGAATGGAGTTACCGAAAATCCTGTAAGGGACAATTGGACACCGAAATTGAGAATAACGAGGGGGAGGATAATGTGTTAGATGCGAAAAGAGTGAAGTTCTTATGAACATCGCAAGGAAAGACTAAATTGAATACTCTGAAGGATGATCTAGTTTTGATACAGAAGGATGATTGTTTGAGTTATCGCTGCCATTAGAAAAGTATTAGTGCATTTTGTGGGCCCATAACCCACAAGTAATCGATTTGAAGCGAACCCAAAAATGGTCGTTGTCAGGTGGTATCGGAGTAGGAAAAATCCCGTGTCTAAAGTTGAAGAGGAACTGAAGAATGTGAAGATTTGGGGAGCAATAAAAGGAGGTGCAAATATGTTGAGGTTTGGTAAGTGCATGGTCTTTGTTTTTGTGCAGGTAGCAACAAGAAGGTGAGAAGATTTGCAGTAGTTTAGAGCAAGAAGTGCTCAAATGGTTCCAAAGGAGAGAACCAGGGAGTGAAAAAAAGACTGAGTTAAGAGGGGAGAAGCTTGGTGAGGTATCATGTAGCAAGAAGAGGAAACTTGCTAATATAAAGGTTTTGTTGCAGCTCACAAATTAAATTGTTATGAGAAGAACATGAAGAAAGCATATGACCAGGAGGCCATAAAATCTTTGTAGCCTGGGAGTCAGATGCAGGAGCATAAACCCTCCTTAATCAAAATCGAATTTTCAACCTTCCAAAATGTTGGAAAATTAACCAAGTTTGATCTTCATATTTATCTTTATACTTGTAATAAAAGAAAAATCAAAAGATTTATATTATTATTTCTTTAGTTAAGCATGTTCTTCGTGCTTCTAGGTTTTGATTGAGTTAAAGATTTGAAATTGAGTTAAAGTCCATTTGGAATATTTGTAAGGAAAAAGAAAGAACTTTTTTAGTAAAAAAAAGTCAAATAATCCCCCATAAGACTAATTCGACCCTCCATATGGTTAGGTCATCCTGCTGAACAAACATGTCCTTTCACAGTGATGAACAACTATAAAGTGGGGTTAATCCCCATCCAAAAAGGCAAGAAGTTCGTTGAGTTTTTGTGGCATAAAAGTGCAAGTATCTGGGGCATAAAGTGTGAGTCTCTGTGGAAAAGAAATGCAAAATTCTTTGTTATATATGACCTGAATAAGATACAAACTCTTGGGACCAGATCTCTGTGAAACTATGCGAGTTACAACAAACTACATCTATAATGACATGCAAGCTTAAGATTGGTTCTAGAATATGAGAAGTGCCAACTGTAATATTTGAGCTATTGAAGGCTTATAAAATTCATGCTTTACGAGCTACAAAAGGAACATGTATCTTTGTGGGATAAGACATCTAAAGGACAAATTTGTCTTAGATTAGTTGATTGTATTAAGGTCAAAACATGACAGAGAATGGAGGGATAACTTGGGGATCTTATGGAGGTATTAATCTTGGTCTTGGGTCTTCATGTATCACATTGATCTGATTCTATAAGACGAGGATTGTTTGGGTTTTCCCTAATTGTGGGTTTTTTTCCTTGGTGTGGAGCCTATATCTTGTGTTTATTGCCTCTTGTGATCTTCATGTCTATATTTTGGTAATTCCTCGATGAAGAAAAATAACACAAAGAATTTAATAAGAAGCCAACAAAGTTCACAAGTAATTATCAAGTAAGGGAAATCAACCTTTATCTCTAATTATCTTGATTTTCCAACTCAAAAGACATTGTGGCAAGAGGGCATGATTTCCTCTCTTGTTTGTGTAACTGCACATCTAATATGAAAGGGTTTGTTGTTTATTGTTGTAAAATATTTGTGGTAATTAGTTAGATATTTGTGGAGAGGATCATGGATCCAAAAGTGATTCACGATATGGTATATTTTTCATATATATGTTTGTGGGAATTGTGAGGAGGAATCTAGACATTGTGTAAAAGCAAGTTGAGAGGCGGCTAGCCCAAAAAAGCTGTGTCATGTAGACATCAAGCTTGACCTTATTAAATTTGCATGTGTTGATTTTTCATGTATATGTGATGTCTTTTTATTTTATGTTATGTGTGTATAAAGTTGGGCATTCAGACTTGTTGCGTTAGATAGGTTACATGTGCGTGAATGAGAATTACAACAAAAAATTTCACCGTTGATCACAAACATGATCAATGGTGATCTAGAACTTAAAAATTATCACAAAGAAGACACAATCTAGCTGTCCATTTGTCTAGAAGATAAAGGGTTATTGTGTGTTAACCAGATCGAAGAAAGTGGGGTTTAATTGTCAATTCTGCCTATGTTGGTCTTGTGACTGCTCTCATGATTTGGTTCATAATTGACAATGTTTGGTGTTACATTTTTCAGTGACAGATTGGTGTTCGGTGCTTTGGTAGTCAGATCTCTATACTGCAGGATTTCTTCACCATCGAACCAGATGTTTGAATGGAGTTGCCAAAAGAACTATGATGGACAATTGGACACCAAAAAAGAGAACAACGAGGGGGAACAGAATGCATTATATGGAGAAAAGGGTGAAGTTCTTATGAACTTCACAAGGATAGACTAAATTGAATACTTTGAAGTCTGATCCCAGTTTGATATGAAAGGAGGATTGTTTCAGTTATTGCTGCCATGGGCGAAGTTTTAGTCCATTTTGTGGGTCCATTAGCGACAGGAAATCAATTTGAAGTGGCTCCATAAATGGTCACTATCAAGCTCACCCCCTCTCTCCTCTCTATTGAGGAAATATTAAATTTTAAAGTTAAAAGGTGAAATATTTGGCCCTAGTCAAGTTGGCCTTCCCATAGGACATGTCAACCTTGCTTGGGTTAAGTTTGCCCTATTTAAGGGTCAACAAGGCCTATAAATAGGTTGTCCCCTCTCTGTGTTTAGTTAGTAGATTCGATGAAGCAAGCAAGCGGACTTGGACTTGTTTGAGTAGCATAAGAAGAGGTTCATATCTCATGAACCAAGGAGTAAAATGAGGATGATGAAAGTTATCTTTAGATATATATATATTATATATATATATATTTTTTTTTAAATTTGTTCTGGTTAGGGATGCTTTTTGGAGCTTGTTATTGGTTAATTTCTCTGAAGCAAGTGTGGAAGAAACTTGGTCTTTTTCCTTGTAATATTTTGGCCCTGTAGTAGGCTCCATTTATGCCCTAATGCCTATATTTTCCGCCCTTGTAGCAAGCCCTATTTAAGCCCTTAGGCCCTTGCTTTCCATCCCTATAGCAGTCCCTATTTCGGTCCTGAGGCCTATGCATTTTGGCCCTGGAACATGCGAAAATTCAGCCCTGTGATAGGCTCTCATCTCAGCGCTGAAGCAATTTGTTTTTGGTCTTATGATGCCTCTATACAACCTTGTGGCAAGCCTATGGATTGGTCCTATTTTGGCCATTTGAAGTCATCTTAAAGTTAGTTTTGAAGGAGTCATGGAGTATCTTTTGAAGCCATCTGAAAGTCAGTTTTGAAGGAGCTTTGGAGTAGCTTTTGAAGCCATTTTGAAGTCAATATTGAAGTAGCTCTTTGATTTATTTAGAAGCCTATCTTGAGGGATTTTTTGGAGAAATCAAGGTTGGATCTTATATTGAACAATTTTTTGAGAATTTTTTGGAATAGTTTGAAAAGGTGGGTGCCTAAGAGGATTGGTTTCCTCATAGTATGCCAAGTTGTTTCTAGGGCTTGTTCAAGAGGATTGGTGTCCTCATTACCAGGTTGGTGCCTTGGTTTGTGAAATGGATTGGTGTCCTTATTTGATAGGTTGGAGCCTAAATTTGTAAAGGAGTATTTGTGTCCTCATTATTGTATTTTGAGCTAAAATTTTTGAAATACTTTTTTTTTATTAATTCGTGTCCCGACATTCCATGTGATTCTCATTTGCAAAAGAATTTTAATTGGAAAAAATCATCAATTGGATGAAATATTAATTCACCCCTTCTCAGTATTTCTAAAAATTGGTATGAGAGCCAACTTCTTCAAGAGCAATCTAATAGCTAGAATAAATTCTTTGAATCACAATGGGCAGTGAAGAAGAACTCAAAGTTCCCCAATTTACTGGAACACGATTTTTATTTTGGAAGATCAAAATGAAGTACTATCTAATGTCTCATGGTGTTGAAGTTTAACAAGCAATTACAAATGGATATAAGATTCCATCTCCTCTACCAACAAATCTGGATAGGAAGAAGGCATGCATAAAAAATGACAAGGCTTTGAACTCTATAGAAAGTAGACTGTTAGATTCTGAATTCACCAGAGTTGTGAGTTGTTAATCAAATAAAGATATGTGGGTCAATCTTATCAATATCTGTTAATGTGATGGTAAGGTAAAGAAGGCAAAGCTTCAAACATTCATAAGACAATTTGAAAGTCTCAAAATGAATGGCAAAGAATATATTACTGCCTACTTCCTTTGAGTAGATAAAATGGTTAGCTCTCTTGGAGGATTGGATGAAGGGGCCAAAGAAAAGATGATTGTTCAAAAGGTTTTGAGATTTCTTCTAGATTGTTTTGATGCTAAAGTTTGTGCGATAGAAGAACTAAAAGATTTGGACACTTTATCAATGGATGATCTAACAACATATGAGATGAGGTCAAGAAATGCAACTCAAAAGGAAGCTACATTTGAAGCATCAAAGTCATCACATAAAGACAAGAGTAGTGATTGCACCAACGATGAATCTCATACAGAAATGACATATCTAGTCAGGAGGATGAAGAAAGGATCCAAGCTTAAGGGTAAGTAACCTCTCATATTTTTTAGATGTGGTAAATAGGACATTATGTTGCCAAGTTTCCTCTTAAAGATGACAATGATGATGAGGAACCTAAGAAAAGGACGTTCAAAGGGGGACGCTTAAGAAAGAATATTTTCTTCTCCAATCAAGATAGTGATGTCTTTGACGAGGAAGAGTATGATGAAAACATATAAATGTTATTCATGGTTGTCTCAAATGAAGCAGAAAATTTGGAAGAATAAGAAGGAATTGAAGGTATGGATGATTTATTTATCAATGCCTTAAAAGAAAATGTTAGACTCAAAAAAAAAATGGAAAGTTATCCCAGAAAATCATCTCTGTCAATATTGAGTAAGAGGAAGCTAAGTGAGTAGAAGAAATCTTGAGTAATAAACTAGAGGAAAATGAAGATATATGTGAAAAATTGTAAGTTGAAGTAGTATCTTTGAAAAAGGAGTTGGGCAAAGTCAACCAAAAGTTGAAAAGCTCCCATACCTTGGATGCTATTCTTAACTATTAAAGGCCACCACATGACAAATCTGGGCTCGATTACACTAGTACTCATCATGAAGAAAACCTCGGATGCTTCATAAAAAATAATGCCGAAAAACCCATAAGTTTTGTTGATGTCCTTAAAGTGCCTCATCACATTCCTCACAATAGTGTAGGAGGAAATAGAGATAAACCAAGGAATGAGAATCAAAAGAGACAACCCTTCCTTAGAAGAAATGACTTATCAGGGGAAGCTTATACTAACAACATCAAACTATATTCCTTGGTCACAATTTCTTTTGTAAAATTTTTCTCATCAAGCAAAACACTGCAAGGATTATATGGCTAATCGCAAACCTCCTAAAAATATGGTTGTTGATATTAAAATCTGAGACCAAATCATAACTCATAGTTCCTTTGCTCCTCTTTCAAAGAATAATCTATAATGTTAAAGGTGCAACAATCCATGTTACGAAGCACAAAATTGTGCATTAAAGTCAAAAGGAGTATGGAAAAGAAGACTAAAGCATCTGCACCCGAGAAATGTAGATTGACTATGTATGATTAGAAAAAGGAGAATCAGTGGTTTGTTGATAGTGGATGTTCTAGGCACATGATAGGAGACCATAAGTTCATCTAATTAAGCAAAGAGAAGAAATAAATGTGACCTTCGAAGATAATGGATCTGCTAGAATTGCTGGAATAGGCACGATGAGTCTCAACAATAGTAAGGGAAAAGCACATAATGTGCTATATGTTGAAGGCCTTAGGAATAATCTTCTGAGCATCAGCCAAATGTGCAATCAAGGATACAATCTCATCTTTCGTGCCAAAGATTGTGAAATAAGGAGGCCATCTTTAGGAAGCCTCGTAGGAAAAGGGGTAAGAACAACAAATAATGTATACATTCTTAGCACAATTCAAGAAGAAAGAAGTTACATGAGTAAATCAAATTAAAGCTTGTTATGTTACAAACATGTGGTACACCTAAGCTTTGATAACTTGGTGAAGATCAACAAAATTCGAGCACTAAGAGATATGCCCAAAATTTGAAAACTAGCAAATGCTACGTGTGTATCATGTCAACATGGAAAAGAAACCAGGAATAGTTTCAAGCCAAAGGAATGTTCAACATCAATGCCACTGGAAATCATCCACATATATCTATGCAGTCCAACCATAACTCTAACATCTCAAGGAGAAAGGATCTTTATGTTATTCATAAATGACTACACTAGAATGATTCATGTATCTTTCCTTAAATATAAATTAAAAACGTTAGATTATTTCAAATTTTTCAAAACATCACTTAAAAATGAAAGTGATTTTAAGATCAAGTGCTTAAGATCAAACAAAGGAGGAGAGTTTACTTTAGGATAATTCAATGAGTTTTGTGAAAACCATGGAATCAAAAGAGAACTTTATGTTGTTAGAACCCGACAACAAAATGGAGTGGTAGAAAGAAAGAACATATTTGTACATGATATTGCAAAAGTGATGCTATTGGAATCCAAGTTACCTGTTAAATTATGGAAGGAGGAAATTGGGGTAACAATTCACATCATAAATAGGGCACAACTCCAAGTAAACAATAATAAGACTCCATATGAACTATGGAAAGGAAGGCTTGCTTTTGTGCAACACTTCAGAATATTTGGGAGAAAATGCTTCATGAAAATAAATGATAACTCACTTGGAAAGTTTGATTCTCGAGTAGACGAGGGAATTTTATTTTTTATACTCACTACAAAGCAAGTCCTACAAATGCTACAAGAATCAAGTTTGCAAGGCAGAATAAAGCATTGATGTAAAAATAGACAAGGCTCTCCCTGAAAACGAAACAAGCCTAACAAATGAAGAAGACCTTACCCTTATAGACTGGGAGGGAATTGTGGCAAAATAAGAGTTGGAATTGAAAAACTTATAAGAAGAAAAAGAAACAAGGACTCCAACCAAGACAACATTCAAGTTTGTACAAAAACATCATCCATAAAACCAGGTCATTAGAGCTATTGACAAAGGGATACAAGCACACTTAAGAAGAACAATATCATTTTGTTATCCCAAATAGAACCAAAGAATTTTACGCAAAAAAGTATGGATTAACATTGCATAAATGCAAAGGAGGAAGAGTTGAACTAGGTTGAGAAAAATGAAACCTGGGATCTTGTGCCTTGTCCAAAGGATAAAAATGTAATCAAAACCAAGTGGGTATGAAAAAACAAAATGTATGAAGAAGGAAAAATGATTAGAAACAAGGCGAGATTGGTATGCAAAGGGTATGCTCAAATTGAAGGAATTGATTTCGAAGAAACCTTTGCTCTCGTTTTTAGGGTAGATAATATAAGATTGTTTTTAACATTTGCATGTTCCAAAGGTTTCATAGTCTACCAAGTGGACGTAAAATCATCCTTTCTAAAAGGTGATTTAAAGAAAGAAGTATACATTGAATAACCTGAAGGCTTTGACTTGTTAAAGAATAAAGATTATGTGTACAGATTGAAGAAGGCTCTGTATGGGTTAAAACAAGATCCTAGAGCTTGGTATGCCAGACTAGATCACTACCTTCAACAACAAGGCCCTCAAGAGAGGAGTAGTAGGTTGGAACCTATACATGCAAATGGACGAAGATAACCCACTGATCACACTAATATATGTGGATGATTTGATTTTTGGTAGCAAAAATGATGAAATGACTCACAAAATTTCCCAAGGAATATGAATGGAATGTGAAATGTCAATGGTTGGAGATTTTGCTTCTTCGTTGGACTTCAAGCAACTCAAACCAATGCTGGAATTTTCATAATACAAAAAATAGCTTAAGGAAATGCTTAAGCAGTTTAGAATGAAAGAATGTGTTATTGTAAATACACCTATGGCCAGAAGTTCATCTCTATGTAAGGATGATGAATCTCCTGAAGTAGATACCACTATCTAAAGATCAATGATTGGACGCCCCTTATACCTAAAAACTTCAAGGCGAGACATCATGCAAGCAGTTGTAATGGTGGCATGATTTCAGACAACTCCTAAGGAATCTCACATGCAAACTATAAAAAGGATATTCAAATGTCTTCTAAGGGGCACCCTTGATTTTGGACTATGTTACCCTGAGAGCACAAAGCTTATCTTGATAGCATACTTTGATGCATATTGGGTAGGAAACATTAATGATTGAAAGAGCACTAGCAGAAATGCATTTCTGTTTTGGGATTGTATTGTATCTTGGTTAAGTAAGAAACAATCATCTATATCTTTCTCCATAGCTGAGGCCAAATATATAGTAGCAGTAGACTTTTGTACACAAATCTAATGGATGAAGGAAGCCTTGAAGGATGTCAAAATGGAAATAAAACAAACCATCACTATCTTTTGTGACAATTCCAGTGCAATTAGTTTTGCAAAGCGCTCAATCATGCACTCAAAAATGAAGCATATTTCGATCAAGTACCACTTTCTCAGAGAACAAGTTGCTGATCAAAACATCAAAATGGCATATATCAATAATAGGGAACACATTGCTGACATCTTCACCAAACCGCTGCTTCGAGAAACATTTGAATATCTTGTTAGAAGTTGGGTGTCATTTGTCTTGCATCCCAATAGAGCATCCATTTGCTATTGATGTCAAAGGGGGAGTAGCATATAGCTAAGGAATGTAGTCGTCAGAATGTTGGAATCAGTAACAAAGCAAGAGATTGTTGAGAAAATGGTTGTAATTGATGTTTAAGAGGTCAATCGACCGAAGAAGATAATACTACAAGCTTAGATATTGTGTCAAGACCTTTCCAACGACGTGTGGCTTGTCCCTAACTCCTCTCTGTGGAGGAGATATGAATTTTTAAAGTTAAAAGGTGAATTATTTGGCCCCAGTCATGTTGGCCTTCCCATGGGATAGGTCAACCTTACTTGGGTTAAGTTGGCCCTATTTCAGGGTCAACAGGGCCTATAAATAGGTCATTCCCTCTCCCATTTTGGACCATAGATTCGGTGAAGCAAGCAAGAGGACTTAAACTTGTTTGGACAACGTAAGAAGAAGTTCATATCTCATGAACCAAGGAGTATAACAAGGTTGAATGAAGTCACCTTTAGAAGTTTTTTTTGTAATGGTTAGGGTTGTTTTCTGGAGCTTGGTATTGGTTAATTTCTTTGAAGCAAGTCTAGAAGAAACTCAATTTTTTTCCTCAGAATATTACAACCTTGTAGCAGGCCCTATTTTGGCCCTGAGATCTCTGTTTTTCGGCCCTACAACAGACCTCGTTTTGGCCCTGAGGCATTAGTTTTCCATGCGTATATCAGACTCTATTTCGACGTTGTAATAGGCATAAATTTAGCCTTGTGATAGACTCTAATATTGACCCTGAAGCAACCAATTTTTGGTCCTATGATGTGTCTATATTCAGTGTTTTGAGAAGCTTGAGGCTTAGACCCGTTTTAGTCCTTCGAATTCATATTAAAGTCAATTTTGAAGGAGCCTTGGAGTAGCTTTTCAAGCCATCTAAGGGTCAGTTTTGAAGGAGTCCTGGAGCAACTTTTGAAGCCATATTGAAGTTAGCCTTTAATCAACTCTTTGATTTATTTAAAAGCCTATCTTGAAATTGAAAAGGAGTTTTTAGAACAATTAGGGTTGAAACTTATGTTGAACAAGTTTTTGAGACGTTTTTGGAACAATTTGTAAAAGTTAGTGCCTAAGAGGATTGGTCTCCTCATTTCTGCTAGGTTGGTGCCTAGGCTTATGCAAGAGGATTGGTGTCCTCATTATTGTATTGAGATAAAATTATTCAAATAAATTTTGTATTTTATATCTTGTGTCATGGAATTGCTTATGCTTCTCATTTGTAAAAAAATTTTAACTGTCAAAAATTAGCAATTGGATGAAATACTGAGAAGGTACTGATTCAACCCCCCTCTTTGTATTTATAACATATTTAAGGCTCGTGGAGAATCAAACATGTAGAAAGATCATATTCTTGAGGTCAGATAAAGGGGTTGAGTACACCTGAAATGACTTCAAATATTCTTACAAGAAAGTAGGAATCACGAGGGTGTTGACGATGCCTTACAACCCAAAACAAAATGGGTTACTGAAAGGAAGAATTGGTCCATAGTTGGAGTTTCCATTGTGATGACTCATGACTATGATGATTAGGATCTTCCCATGTTCCTTTGGGAGGAGGCATGTAATAGGACGATGTATGTGCAAAACAAGATCCCTCATAAGGTCGCGGGGGATAAGATTATTGTGGAGGATTTCCTGTGATTGGCCACTCTTAGATTTCTAGTGTATATCCATGTACCAACAAAGAATAGGAGGAAGTTGGTCCCTCAACAAAGAATGATACATTTGTGGGCTATATTTTGACTTCAAAGGCATATAAAGTCTTCTTTCTATCACAGAGGAAGACCATTGTGAGCCAATATGTCAAGTTTAAGAATGGATTGGCATTCAAAAAGTCTCATGAGCCCATTTTAGTGACAAAGACAAGGAGGAGTAGTCTTGGAAGATTGAGAAGAGTTCATCACCACTTGTAGCAAGGACTCAGTCTTTAAGTCAAGAGGAGGAGGAGGTGGAGGCTTCTAGTTCTCTCAAGAGGAGGCCTCATTGGCTAAAGCAAAAATTGAGGGACGCTCATGAGTCCGTGGATGCTCCTAGGAGCACATTCATGGAGAGTAGACCACCAATGATGTTCCCTAGTTATATGGCTCTCTTGAGTAACTTCATTGATTTTGGGCTTACCAAGTTTGAGTAGGCAGTAGACCAATAGGTTTGGAGGGATGACATGATTGAGTTGTATCACTCCATTATGAAGAATGATGTATGGGACATAGTTTTGAGACTAGAGGGAAAATTGGTGGTGAGTTCCAGCTGAGTCTTCAATATCAAACATGTTGTGGATGATAATATAAAAAACTACAAAGCATGTTTTGTGGTGATAGGGTTCTCATAACAGGAAGTGGATAATGATGAGACTTTTGCTCTAGTCACCAGGTATACTTCCATTTGGGTATGAAAAACTACAAAGCATGTTTTGTGGCGATAGGGTTCTCATAACAGGTAGTGGACAATGATGAGGCTTTTTCTCTAGTCACTAGGTATACTTCCATTTGGGCTATCATATATATGGCCTTAGAAATGGGGTGGAAGACACATCAAATGGATGTGAAGATGACTTTTCTCAATGGAGTTACTAAGGAAGTGGAAATTGAGCAACACAAGGACATCAAAATTCTTGGGAAGGATTCTCATGTAATAGGCTTAGGAGGCCTTGTACAATTTTGAGCAGGCATGGTGGCGTGGCACTCTAGGATTGATGGGTACTTGTTGAGCATAGACATCACCAAGAGTGAGGTGGATCCCAACTTGTACTTTATACTTAATGGAGATGGTCCACTCATCTTGGTATTATATGTTGATGACTTATTTCTCATGGGTGCAAAGAGGCTCATTACTATGTGCAGACAAGATTTGACTTTGGAGTTCAAGATAAAGGACATCTGCTTGATGGATTGCTTCTTGGGGTTGGAGGTTTGGCAGTAGCCATGAGATCTTCCTTGGACAAGGGAGGTATGCAATTGATATTCTAAAGAGGTTCTTGTTGGTGGATTGTAGGCATATGCATACACTATGATAACCAATTTGAAGAACTTGAGTGCTTCAAATTCAAATTTGGCTGATCCATTGTTGTAGAAGCAACTGATTGGTTCCTTGATGTATTTGGTCAACACTAGGCCAAATATCTGTGTTGTTGTAAACACCCTAAAAAGCTAGCTCATGGTGGAATTGAGGCAATTGCATTGGATTGTAGTGAAGCATGTGCTTAGGTACTTGCGTGGTACAACAATGTATGGATTGAGATATGTCATGAGTGATGGAATGAAGTTGTAGGAGTATATAGACTTAGAATGGGTTAGGAGTGAAGTGGATAGGAAAAGCACCTCAAGGTGCTACTTCAACTTGGGAGCAATTATGGTTTTCATGGTTCAATAGGAGCCAGGCTTCTGTGGCACTTAGAGATATGTCATGAGTGTTGAAATGAAGTTGTAGGAGTATATAGACTTAGAATGGGTTGGGAGTGAAGTGGATAGGAAAAGCACCTCAAGGTGCTACTTCAAATTGGGATCAATTGTGATTTTCATGGTTCAGTAGGAGGCAGACTTCTGTGGTACTTAGTTCAGTGAAGAAAGTGTATATAGAAGTGAGTTTGACATGTTGTGAGGTTATTTGGCTTTGCAGGTTGCTCATATGATTATTTGGTGATGAACTAGAGCCTATGGTGATACATTGTGATAATTAGAGCTACAAAAAACTATGAAAAATTCGAGTGTTTCAAGACTTGTCCGAGCATATTGAGATCATATATCACTTCATTGGAGACATGGTCCAAGATGAGTAGATAAGCTTCAATATATCTCCACAGATGAGCAGGTTGATGATATTCTGACGAAGCCCTTAATAAAAGGGAAGTTTATTTTCTGCAAATATAAGCTAGGATTGGTGCACAATACCTTCCTCCCTAAGAATGGGTGTTGAAGTTTATGATAGGTGCTTCTACATAAGCTAGGTGTTAAGCTTGCAAGAGTCGTCCAAAGTCTCACCTAGGAAACTTGCTTAATGTATTGAATCATTTGTTTATTTTAATCTTCTAACTTAAGAAAATCACATTAATAAAGTTAATTTTTAACATTTTAACATTACTCAAATTACATAAAAACAAAACAAGATTTAAATTTAATAAACAAAATTAAATTAAATTGAAAAACTAATGACTATAGTTATTAATAAAACATCTTGACTCTAATCTAATCTATACAATTAAAAAAAGAAGTTAATTTATCGTCATGTAAACATTTTGACTTATGGTTTTGATGCAGGAGCATGTGACTTGGAGGAAAAAAATCTTCAAACTTATTCCAAAAATAAAAAAAATTCTACAGGCAAAGGAGTGGGGTCCTTTAGCCATCAATTTCCATGCTTTTCTAGTTTAGGATAAGGATATAATTTAAGAATAAGATCATGATGTAATAATCGTTTTATGGATAAGTTGTAGTAAGTTTTATGGATAATTACTTTAATTGCTTTATGTAATTGGCATGATTTTGTAAAGGGATAAGGACCGAGTGGGCTTCATCTATGATTTAAAAAAAGGAAACAGCGGGACTTCTCTGAGTTAGTCGATCCCGTAGACGTTGTCATCTTCAAACCCTCTCTTTGTGCATCTGAATTTATGGTTCTCTGTCAACTAGAATTTGTATGTATATTTGGTTGCGGTTCTTTACTTCTGAACCTTGTTAATGGTGATTCGACTCAGTTCTTCCTATTAATATTTGCTTTAAGCTTGTTAACGTGTTTTTTCCCTTATATTGCCACGCCTTGTTTCCATTATAAACATTGTTGAGCTTCCAAGCGGAAACTCTGTTTTACACAGGAAAACTGTGAAATTACTTAACTGAATGAAGTTCTGGACCTGATATTTTATTAAATTTGGTTCATACCCATATTGGGTCTGAAACATTATCACATCGCAGAACCACTGTAGAGTGGGAATGACCTTTGGAACCGCTGAAGTCTGAAACTCTGACAGCTTGGACGGGAAACACTATAGAGAAGAGTGGAAAGATTGTCGGGTCCGCAAGGCTTATCGCATCGCAAGCCCGAAGCAGAAGGAACTAAGCATTGGTGTATTGAAATTGCCGATAGCGATTGCCAAGAGCTCACGTGTTATCGCATCGCAAGACCCGAGCATGAAGAGCCTAGCATTGGGAACATTAGAGTTTCCGATTGCAATCTCCGATAACACTACGTGTTATCGCATCGAAGAAAGGAACACTCGAAGGGTCAATAGTTAACCACTGAGAGTGTTATTTGTGTGATAGTGTAATTCTTTGGAATTAACACTAAGACTATTTATAAGTCGCCATAGTGTTTTAAAAACACCGAAAGTGTTATTCTGTTCCATTGGAACAAAAAGTTGTCAACTGTGTATATTGCGTTTAAGACACAGTTTCCTTATTTTAAAGCAATGATAGTGCATTTTTATAATTCCTATGGAATTATAGTCCTGAAAGAGAAAGACAAGCCTATGGTATGATTTGTGCCCTTTAACAAGGATTGGGGTGATCAAAGGAAAAACTCATGAAGCTGTCAGTCTAACAATACTTGACTGATACACCAGTTGCAATAGAAGGAAAAATTCAGCTAGAGTCAGAAGAAATTATATCAGGTTTCGGCCGTTTGTCCATATTGCCTACACCAAGGCCACCATTAGTTGTATCAGAGCAACATGTTGGCATTGAATTGAATCTTAGAAGAAGGAGAAGGAATGTTAATATGGCTTTCAGAGTTGGAAGAGGACGAGGACGTGGTAGAAGAGGATGACCTATTGCAAATGCTGAAGTGATGGAAGCTGTGCAACAGATGCAGGCTAGATTGGATGCATTAACAACAAGAAGAAATATAGATAATGGAGATGTTAGTGAGCCTGAGGTTGAAGCTATAGAGGAGGAAGCTGTAGCAGTTACTCTAGAGATGAGATTCTTCCAGTCAGTGTTGAGATCCACAGCTAGGCCAAAGACCAAGGTTTCAATGGCATGGAGAAATTCTTCGACTACAGAAGATGAGAAGAATTAAAGTTTGTTGTCAGCAAGCTAAAAGGCCATGCAATGCTTTGGTTGGATGGTGTACATGTAGAAAGAAAGATACTTGGCAAGCAACCTATCAAGAATTGGAGCAGGATGGTAGCAAAGCTAAGAGGTAAGTTTTTACCAAGTAATTATAAGCAAACTTTGTTCAGAAAAATGCAAAATCTTAGACAGAGATCTATGATAGTGAAAGAATACACAAAGGAATTCTATAAGGTAAGCGTAAGAGCTGGAGAAACTCAGGATACAAATAGAAGGTGGGTAGATATGTGAATGGTCTTAGGATGGACATTCATGATGAAATAAGTATACTGTCTCCTAAAACAGTAGAAGAAGTGTTAAAATTGGCAACTAAGGCGAAAATCCATGTGGGTCATCTTATTCATGGCTGATAATATTTTTATTAGATTCCTGTAACATCCCTCCCTTAATAATAAATAATAAGAACTAATAAAAATAATACAAAAAATAAT